>VZQC01008108.1:780499-861103 GCA_009823505.1 Rhizomys pruinosus
TAATGATTAGTGATGTTGAACACTTCTTTTTTTTTTTATTTTTTTAAAATTTTATTTATTTCTGTTTGTGTATGAATGTACTGCCTGCATGTAGGTTTCTGCACCCGTGTCGTGCAATGCCGCGGAGGTCAGAAGAGGGTCTCGGATTCCCCTGGAACTGGAGTTCTCCTGGAATTGGAGTTACAGACAGTTCTTAGCCGCCATGTGGGTGCTGGGGATCGAACCCAGGTCCTTTGTAAGAGCAATCGGTGCTCTTAAACACTAGGCTATCTCTCCAACCCCATTCCCTTGAATTTAAAACAAGGTTTTGTTTATTATTTTTACTTTATGTATATGAATATACTGCCTGCGTGTAGGTAAGTATATCCATGTCATGCAATGTTCCTGGAGGTCAGAACATGGTGTTGGAATTATGGATGGTTGTTAGCTGCCATGTAGGTGCTAGGAATCGAACCTGGGTTCTCTGCAAGAGCAATTGGTGCTCTTAACCACTAAGCTATCTCTTCAGCCCCTTCCTCCCTTTAATTTTGATTCTTCTTTACCAATACTTCTTTTATTATATTTCAAGGGATTCACAATATAAGAGCACAGTTGTTTTCAGATCACATTGATGTTGCTCAGTTTGCCATACAATTAGTTAATTGGCACTAGCATCCACAGATGAGGGTTACCATTCATCGTTTGTTTTTCTGGGACTGTGTTACTTCACTCACCAATACTTCTTATTTGGCAAGGAATAACACATCAATATTGGTTCAGTAAAACATTTATTCAAGGGGCCAGAGAAATGGCCCAGCAGTTAAAAGGACTGGTTGCTCTTGTAAAGGACCCAGGTTTGGTTTCCAGCAGCCACATGGTAGCTAACAGCCATCTGTAACTCCAGTTTCAAGGGATCTGATGCCCTCTCTGGCCCCTGTGGGCATTGCATGGCACAGGTGCACTTACATACATGCAGGCAAAACACTCATACACATAAAATAAAATACAAAATGCTTTAAAAACAAAAAATTTACACCAGGCGTGGTGGTGCACGCCTGTAATCCTAGCACTTGGGAAGCAGAGGCAGGCAGATCTTTGTGAGTTCAAGGCCAGCCTGGTCTACAGAGTGAGTTTCAGGCCAGCTGGGGCTACATGGAAACCCTGTCTCGAAAAGACAAAAAAAAATTACTCAAAATGTTTATTTGGGCTGGAGAGATGGCTTAGTCAGTAAAGTTCTTGCTATGCAAGAACAAGGAGTTGAGTTTGATCCTCAGAACCTGTGGGGAAAAAGCTGGGCATGGAGGTGCGAGTTTATAATCCCAGCATTGGGAAAGTAGAGACAGGCAGCCATCTGGAGCTCGCTAGCCAGCCGGCCTAACCTACTCGATAAGTTCCCCAAAAGGCCTGGCACCAGAGGAACAGCTTCAACATGCACGCACACACTTGCACATGCACATGCACACACTTGCACACACACATGCACACCTATGTACACACACACACACACACACAATGTCTAGATGAGTCAGACTGAGTAGGACAAGACAGCAGAGCCTGGGCAGAGGAAGTGCAAAGGGAGCAGTTGGTGGTGGTGAGGGTGGAGGGTCTGGAGAGTTTTGAAATGTCCTGTGGAAACGGCACTGCAGGGAGCAGGTGGATATAAAAGTAATCTGCGAGGCCTTAATAAATATACATTCTCTTCGGATTAGACCTTGGGGCCTGTGTTTTTATTAAATGAATCCAGATGATTCATATGACCAAGCCAGAATTCCCGATCTTGGCGGTTCTAAGTTTTTCATTTCCTCCCTCCCCTCCTTCCTCCCCATCCTCTCTCCTTCCCTGTTTTCCTCCTTCCTTCCCTCCTGTCCTTCACTATTTTTCTCCTTCCCCCTCCTTTTCTGTCTCCCTTTCTGTCCCTGTGTCACCTCTCCACACACACCTCGGACCCTTGTTCAGTAGTTTCCAGAGGAGCAGCAGCAGTGAGTTTGTTAAAAGTGTGAATCCCGTGCTCCAGCCCTGTCCTCTGAATGGAACTGGAAGCCCAGGGTGTGGAGCCCCAGTAGTCCAGGTGATGAAGAGAAATTTCTTCTCAGAATGGCTTTGAATGTGTCCTCTCTCTCGGTAAGACAAGCCCTTTCACAAACGAATGTACAATCAGTAGATCCATCCCCAGCTGTCCCCATGTGTGTATGGACTTGGGAAACAAAAGATGCAGGAAGGCTTATGGATATGGCGAATTAGGAGCTCAGGTTGGCTTTGGATGGTGGAATTAAATACAGGAGACGGCACATTCTACATGTGCCCATTGCGGAGATGCAGCTTCCTCACCCTAATCAGAGGCCGTCTTCTTCCCGGCGGGCATGGCTGCTCCCTTCCACAGAGTGCTTGCCCCACATGGAAGAAGATGATCATCATGGGGTGCATTTTGAGGAAAAGAAATATCAGATTCAGGAGCAATTTTTTTCTGTGCAAAGGACCCGTTTCAAGAATGCATTCCCTTCTAAGAGTCATAGATTTTTTTTGAGGTCAAGAACAATGGGTTGTTGACTGGTATGTGAAGTGTTCAAGGTAGGTAGTAAAGCTCACCTGTCGGAGAAGTGAAAAGAAATGCTGATGAGGAGACGCAGCTTAGAAACGCTTCTCATTTCTGCAATTGTCTGTATCACTTCTCTGCCTTTTGACTAAGATCAAGTGTAGAAATAGTCCTGGGTTTTCACCTACAATCCTTGCTTCCAACCTCTGGTTAGGGAGGAGCTCTGCTGCCTGAAGCCAGGAGAACCCCTTAGACCGGGTCTTACCTGGACTGATGGCTCATTTGGGGCTTTGATCACCTCAGCCCCCCAAGCAGTTAATTAAACCATGTTGGTTCTGTAAGCTAATAAACTTCTGCTTAGAAAATTTCTCAATGTGGGTCCAATTTTAGTCTCAAGCTTGTGTTTATTATGAGCTGGGAGAAAGAGGGAGGATCGGCCAACAGTCCTTCTCAATTTCCTTAAGAGGGCAATTAGCTTACCCAAAAGAGCCCAAGCCTGGGTGATGGCAGAGGAAGGAGTCACAAGTTCCATGCCAGCCTTGGCTACGTAGAAAGACTCGATGTCAAAACAAAACAAAAATAAAAATGAAAGCAAGCAGCAATAAACAATTACTACCACCAGCAGCAGCAACGACAAATCCTAAGGGCTTGTACGAGACTCAGTTGTGACTGCTTGCCTTTGATCCTCCCTCCTGGTCAGCTGTCAGCTCCAAGTGGAATGGAGCACTCACTGAACAAATGAAAGAAGCATCACTCTTCTGGAATGGACAGATGGCCAAAGTGACCCTGCCTGCCCAAACCAGTAGGAGAAGGTAGCGTGGGAACATGCCGAAGAAAATCCAAACAGAAAAGAAAAATACGGGGACATGTTTGCCAATTAAATGAGCTTGATGAAATTTCACAGGAAAGAAGTGAGAATTTTATATGCCGATATTTTTTCCATTTTATTTTTTATTGAATTTTTGTGAATTCCATGTAATACATGTTGATCATATTTAGACCCCTCCCCTATCTGCACCCCAGGGCCTCCCACTGGATTGCATGTACTCTGTCATATATGGTCAGGAAGATCTAGTCACAACTCAAAGGGGCCTGGGCATTTGCGCCCATTTCAGGTGAAGACCAGACTCGGGCAGTTTGGCTCAAGCCAGGCCACTTCTGCCACGATGCTTCCCTCACCATTATGAAGCCTTAACCTCTGGAACTTTAAGCCAAATCAACTCTTCCTTCTAGAAGTGGCCTTGGTCCTGATGTTTTATAACAGCAACGGAAAAGTAATGAATACAGGTGACTTCCTGGCTTCGCAATGAGAAGTTCCCTTACTGTGTCTCCATTTTCTTTCCTACTTCCCCCGTTCCTTTTTCTCTCACTTCCTCCTTGTGCTGCATAGCTTTAGTTGTCCACTTGACATACCTGGTTTGAAGAAACCTTAATTGGGGAATTTCCCCAATTGGACTGGCTTGTGGCCATGTCTGTGGGGCATTTTCTTGATTGTTGAGTGTTGTGGGAGGGACCAGCCCACTGTGGGTGGTACCACTCCTGGGAAGTTTGCCCTGTGTTGTATAAGAAAGCAGATTGTGGGGGCTGGAGGGATGGCCTAGCGGTTAAGAGCGCCGACCGCTCTTGCAGAGGAGCCGGGTTCGATCCCCAGCACCCACATGGTGGCTGAGAACTGTCTGTAACTCCAGTTCCAGGAGAACTCCAGTTCCAGGGGAATCCGAGACCCTCTTCTGACCTCCGCGGCATTGCACGACACGGGTGCACAGACCTACATGCAGACAATACATTCATACTCATAAATAAATAAATAAATAAATAAATAAATAAATAAAATAAAAAAGAAAGCAGATTGTAGCCAGCCGTGGTGGTGCACACCTTTAATCCTAGCACTCGGGAGGCAGAGGCAGGTGGATCTTTGTGAGTTCAAGGCCAGCCTGGCCTACAGGGAGACCCTGTGTTGAAAAGACTGGAAAAAAAAAAAGCAGGTTGAGCATGGGCCAGGGGGAGCAAGCCAGTAAGCAGCATTCCTCCAAGGCCTGTGCTTCAGCTCCTAACTCCAGGTTCCTGCCCTGAGTTCCTACCTTGGGCTCCCTCAGTGATGAACTGTGACCTGGGAGATGTGAGCCAAATAAACCTTTTCCTCCCCAAGTTGGTATTAGAGTGTTTTGTCACAGCGATTGAAGAGAAAGTAGATGACACTCTTTTCCTCCCTCCTTCCTTACTCCCTCCTTCCTTCCTTCTTTTCTTCCTCCCTCCTTCCTTCCTCACTTCCTCTTGTGTCTGTTTTTACGGGTGTTGCTTTGTCTGTGTGTTTGCTCTGAAGGGGAGCAGAGCATAGAATTCCATAATATGACAGTTTTGCATATTGATTATTTGGAGCTGAGGGAATCTGAGAAACCAGTGACTCCATCAGACATCCCTACCCCTTCTATTCTAACCAAAAAACAGGGTATAAAGCCAGGTATGGTGGTTTGCCTAGGAGGGTCGAGTTCAAATTCGTCTTTGGCTGCATGGTGAGTTTAAGGCCAACCTGGACTGTATTACGCCCTGCTTCAGAAAAGAAAAACAAAATAATGAATAAATAAATAAATCCATGGTGTAAGCTTCCCAGAAGAAGCATGCCAGTCTTTGTAGGGATTACTTTTCTGGACAAATTGCTTTACCTAACCTTGGGAGGCAGAGGCAGGCAGATCTCTGTGAGTTTGAGGTCTGCCTGGTCTACATAGCAAGTTCCAAGACAGCTGGAGCTACAGGGAGACCCTGTCTGAAAAAATAAAATAAAAGACCCAATATTGGATTCTATTTACATGTTATTTTCCTTGGTAATCTACCTCTTGCTAGGGACTGAAAGGAAAGGTTCGTTTTCTCTGTAGTTTTTCGATCTCCTGTGACATCACTGCCAGGATGTTGCTTTGAGCCACCGTCCCCGGTTTTCTTAGGGAATATCTGCATTCCAGGTTTGTCCATGCGCTCAGTGATGAAGCATCCTTGAACACTGCTGCAAGAACACCACAAAAGCCGTGTGCTTTCCCACCATCTCTCATCAGGAGATGCATGAACTCAGCCTGAGGGGGAGCACGGGTGGTTAGGAGTGTTTCTCCAGATGTAAGCTGACCCTGAGTACTTTCACCTGCACGGTCCAGATGGAGAACAAGAGACCGGGGGTCTGCAGTATGTAATCATTTATCAATAGAAAATAACCTAGGTGCATAGTGAATAAAATGAAAAAGAATGTTTGGGCGGATCCTTTCAGTGAGGAGAGCGGTTCACCTCTGGCCCTGTCTTATCCCTGGGGCAGCTGATTTGATGCTAATATTATGTTAATTCCCATCTCCTGCCTCTGGATCTCACATTTATGAACTCTCCTGTGGAGTACACAGCTCTGCCAGCACAGTTCTGGCTGGTCTTTTTCTTTCCCACAGGGAGACATTTGCTTCTTGCACATGTGCACTTGAACTTTCCGTCTCTCTTTTCTGCTTAGTAAGCAGCCTCTGACTATCTCCACACCTGCATCTTATTCTCTCCGCAACTCCAGCCCAAAGGTCAAGAAGCTGGTGTGGACCGGGCTGGGAGTTTGGGGCATGGCCTGGGAGCCCTGAGAACATGCACCTCCTGCGAGACAGGGCTGTAGGGAGGCTCAGGGAATCCAGCTCCTTAAACCCATCTGTATTGCTTCCTGTTTACTGATACATCCACCCTCCCTCCTGCTCACTGAAGGCCTGTCAGCTTCTGTTACTTCCCCTTGTGCTGAATGAACTAGGGTCTTAATGGGGGGGGGGTTGGGGGCACAGGGGAACATAAAAATCTGGAACTTCCTTCCCAGATTACACTCTTTATGTCTGTATTAGTCGCTTTCTCATTGATAAAATTCCTAGAAGAAGCAACTTAAGGGGGGCAGGGACTGATCACAGTCAGTCAGGGTGGCAGGGTAGCTCTGGTTGTGGTGTTAGAACCCTGAGGTGGTTACAATGTTGTTAGTGACCAGTAAGCAGAGACACTCAGGACCAAACCAGAGTCCAGCCATAGCCTATCAGGCCTGGTGGTAGTGAGGACCTCCTGGAGCAAAGTAATGCAACTGTCCCAAGACAGCGCCACCTGCTGCGGACCTAGTGTTCAAAACATCCTGATGGTATTTTTATAAATAAAGACAGGAATACCATATGTAAACCACTCACTCAAGAGCAGATGTAGTAACATAGATAGCGCACATTTGTGAGCTCACTGGGAGTGAACATAGGCTTAGAATGCAAGCTTATGAACACTTGTCAGGCAACCATACCCCACCAGGGAATGTGTTCACATCAGCATTAATGCTGCCAAACGAATCGTCTTTAGTGGGTTTGTGTTCAGGCTGGGAGGGTTCACAGATGATTCTGCTGCAATCAGCTGCTGGGGAAGAGCTAGAAAGATGATCCCCACCTAGCTGAGCACATAGGCCAAGGCCACAACCCGTATGTCCACCTGGATTTTCATACTCAAGGGCACTAAATCGTGCTGATGTCTATTTACCGGGCACGTGTTGAGTAGAGGCTGTTCTGCGTTCTTAAGTGACAATCCCATCTAGTCTCCATCTTTTGAAGTAGATAGCAAATAAGAATAGAAAATTAAAAGGCTGTCTAGGGACTAGAGAAATGGCTTCATGGTTAAGAGCATGTAGTAATTATGCAGAGGACCCAGATTCAGTTCCCAGCACTCATACTGGGCAGTTCACAACTGCCTGTAACTCCAGTTTCAGGGTGTCTGGTGCCCTCTTCTGGCCTCTACAGGTTCTTCACATACAAGTCCACACCCACACGCACACAAACACAAAAGAAAATCTTTTAAAAATGCTGTCCATAGATAAATGGACAAATTGTGGGTAATACACGCACAAAATAGCATATTTTTCAGGCTTAAGAAGGAGATTAGGATACACACTAAAACATAGATGAGTTGTCAGGGTATTGTGCCGAGTCATGAAATAACAGATATTTCAGGACTCTTCTTATAGATTGCTACCATGAAATTCACACAGACGAAAAGTAGGATGGTGTTTTCTGGGGACTGGAGGAACAAGGAATGAGTGTTAATATTTAATGGACACAGATGTCAGTCCACAAGAAGTTGATGAAGTTGTGGGGGTGGAAGGTAGACGGTTGCACCACCACATGAACATGTGCAGCACAGAGATGTTTACTTAAAAATAATTGGAATGGGAAAGTCTGGAGTCCATACAAGTTGTCATAGTAAGAAAGTGAACACTGCTGTGAGACGTCGATGCTGCAACAGGCCTTTCCTGTTTTGTAAGTCTGGGCACTGCTAGCCCAGGCTTTCTTTTCTGGGTAGCCCACTGTCCGTACTGTTAGTAATCTAAATGGCAACTGTAAAGCCAGTTTTCTCTGCACCGCCCAGTGTAAACGTTATTTCAATGTCCTGAACAAATGAAAAGAAAATGTTTCTTCCATACAGTTTTACGTGTGTTTTTGCCTCTCAAGCCATAGGCTGGCCTTCCATAGCAGTCTTGAATGACTAGCTACTGGGTTTTCTCCTAGTCCCTGTGACTATGTAAAACCCACTGAAGATGCTGCCAATGGGATGGTGCAGTGGGTGGGGGCGCTTGCTGCCAAACTCAACGACCTGAGTTCAATTCCCCACCCACACATGATGGAAGGAGAAAACCAACTCCCACAAGTTGGCCTGCACATGCAGAATGGAATACACTTGCACATATACACATGCACACGAATGCAATAAAATAAGATAAGATAAAATGAAAAGGTAATAGAAATAAGTAAGTAATATGCCACTCTACTGACTGATGAATTATTCCTGAAGAGAAGAGACTCAGCTGTGACAGCAGTGTGCCTTGTCCTTCAAATGGGTCATGTTAGGAAACTTGGTCCCCAGTGTGAGAGGTAGTGAGACTTTTAAAAGGCTAGCCCTAGCTGAAGGCAATTATGTTTTTAGGGACACTGTTCTCAGAAGAATCAAGTAGTTCTCATGAAATCCCAGTCTGTTCTCACTCAAGTGAGCTGTTATAAAGGAGGTAGCTGTGCCCCTGCCCAGTGGATGGCTTTTGGGCCAGCCACATGACTTTTCTTTTGCTTACTGGTACTATGTAATGGACAATGGCCCAAAGAGATGGGTTTTGCCATGGAGTGGGAAGTAAAATATGGTTTTGTTATGGACAACACATTTTGGCCATTTCCCACAATCGAGAGTCCCTAAGAAAGCTATCCCCTATTGCTGATCTCCTTCAGGGATGATTTGGGCTTCATGCTGGTGATAATTAAGTGTATTGCTTGATAATTTGCTCTTGTCTTTAACTAGCCCTTAAAGGGTGGAACTGCACTTAAAGGGCGGACCCAGCCCTTAAAGGGTGGACCCAGCACTTAAAGGGTGGAACTGCAATATATGATTTTTAATTGTTAGAGGTTGGTAGGAAGGTAAGACCAAAGCAATGGAGGTTCACTTAAGACCAAGGTCTGAGAACTTGAGCACATTTCAGTGGAAGGCTGGAAGGCTGTGAAAACCCAGACTGTCAGGCCCCAGCCCAGAGCTCCTCATTCAGTGGGTCTGCAAACTTACGCTTGAACTTTGAGCTTCCATTTATCACATGCCCCCAGGTGGTGATGATGCTGGCCAGGGACCCAAGGTAACAGAGCTGTCAGGTAGAAGGGTCTAGCCCAGGGTGCCCTCTACTTCCTGCACTGTCAGCTAATGAAAGCGAGGTAATATAGAAACTTGACACTGACAACCGTCCCTCAAGACAAGGCTAACACTCCTATAATGAGAGAACATCCCATAAAATGCTAGAAGTGGGGGGGTCATTTCTTTATTTTCTTTCCCTCAAATTTTCTGGCCTGGCGGGCCCCAAACGACTACTGAATTTTCAAGGAAGGTAGAATTTTCCAAGCTAAATTATTTGCTGAGCCAGGGTACTCATGTCAATTCCGGGAACCCTGGCGAGCCATCTGTCCCGCTCTAACCTTCCTGAGGCCTCATTGTCCGAGAGCCCAGGCTGGATGAGACTGCTAGAAGTTCCCTCTCTCCTACCTGCAGCATTGAAGACTCTGCTCCTGGAAACAAGATCTACAATGAACTCTGGAATGGCCATTGGTCTCTTTACTCACCAGGCTTGTGGGCTGAGTTCTGGGTGAACCCAAGCAATGCCTGCTGCTGTTACTAATGCCAGCAACATGGAAACCGCTTGCTGTCATCAGGCACCAAGGAGTGGGAAAAGGCCTGGGCACACAGAGCCACATCTGCACTGCATTAACATGGGGGTCTGATGACTTTACAGGGTACAGTATGCCTGGGAGGATTGTCACATGAAACATGAAAACATACTGGCACATGTACATGAATGCATGCTACCGCACATATACATGGACATAATGACTCACATATACACAGATGCATGTACTGACATGTATACACTGATAGGTATATGAACACCAACGTGAACTGATATGCACACACTAGGTATATGTACTGACACTCGTGTATATCCACACACATGCATTAATGACAAATGCTGACATTCTCAGACACATTCATAAATGTTGACAGAGACATTCAACTAACACACAAGCGTAATTGTTCAGTCTTTTACATGAATAATGTAGGTAGTCTCTTTAATTAATTTTGTGGTTTTAACTGCCTAAAAGGGTGTTTCAATTTTCTGAAATACTCACTGTGAATGTGTGTGTATGTTAGAGTCAGGGACAGGTACTGTGTGGCAGCGAGCCTGACAGGAAGAGGCCTGTTTGAACACTGCTTTCTGGGACCATGGCCTTTACTTGTGAGGTTTGCAAACCCAGCCTGCTCTGACCGCAGACCTCCGTGGCTGGGAATCCAGACCTTAATGTGGTACCATCTTCATTATTTATTTGTTTTTACTCTCTCCAATCCTGCCAAAAATAACTGGGAGCTCGCAGGTTTGTGTGCTGGTAAATGTAATCCACAGCCTGGTTTTATTTAAATTTGGGGGATTTTTGGTCATGAATCCTCACATGTTTTTATAATACTACATGAAATATCATTTCTCTCACTTTCAACATTCCTGTGACTTTTGCACACAGGCCCATGCCTCTCTCTTCTCCTCCAACCTGGCTCAAAATTCTGCCCAACTCTGGCCCCTGGGTTATTAAGGAAGGTCTCGGGGAGCGGACAGTGGGATGGGAAATCTGCTTCAGAACTCACCACCTGATACGCTGTTTGCAAGCCATTTGCCTCCCGCTTCCAAGCATAGACTGACTGGTTCAAACTGCATTCTTCAAAGCCAAGGCAGTCTCTGGCACCTAGTGGGTTGGGTGCCCATAGTGTGGGGTGAACGGCTTATGACATTCATCTTGTTATTGTTATTATCCCCATTTCACAAATGAGGAAGCTAAGGTTTTGCATGGATGTGGTAGCAGCCCAGAATTACACATTATAGTTACAGAGCCAGTTCACTGTGTTCCTGGCAGTGACTTCTCTACTTTCACCATCACACACCACTGAGGATTCCATTCCTCAGTGTGTTTCCTTGCCCACAGGTACTGATAGTTGTTACTTCTTGAAAAATCAAACCAAATAACTCCATGATTGGATGTGTTTTTATTATCTTGTAGGTCATGAACATTTTTTTAGACTCCAGGTGGCCGCCAGTCCATCCACAAAGATGCAGAGTACTTGCTCACTGGTTAGCTCCTGTTTCAACCATGAGCTCCCCAAGGGTGATGACAATGCCTGTTTTATTCAAGCTGTGTCCCACCATCAAGCAGAACCTGTCACAGAGTGGGTACCCTGTGAATTCTCAGCCACAGGGGTAACCTGTCCCTCCTCCAGTGTAACTAGTAAATTTGCTTTTTATTGCTGATTAATACCAACTTAGAGAAGAAAGGGTTTATTTGGCTTACATGTCCTGATCATAGTTCATCATGGAGGGAACTCAAGCAGGAACTTGGAGGCAGAAGCTGAAGCAGAGACCATGGAGGTTTTGCTTTGCAGGCTTGCTCCCCTGGCCTGCTCAGTCGCCTTTTCTGATACAGCCCAGGCCCACTGGCCTAGGGGTGGCACTGCCCACAGTGGGCTGGGCTTGCCCACATTAATTTACAATTAAGAAAATGCTTTACAGACACAGCCACAGGTCAA
The DNA here is from genome assembly GCA_009823505.1 of Rhizomys pruinosus. Taxonomy (NCBI): domain Eukaryota; kingdom Metazoa; phylum Chordata; class Mammalia; order Rodentia; family Spalacidae; genus Rhizomys; species Rhizomys pruinosus. The sequence continues at coordinate 792,129 of VZQC01008108.1, forward strand.
CCAGATGGAGGAAATTCCTCAACCAAAGTTCTGTCTTCCCAGGTCATCTCTAGTTTGTGCCAATGTATCAAAAACTAACCAGCACACTCTGAGTACCATCATGAGGCTAAGGAGTCACAAGGTGGAGGTAACAGAGAATCCCAGAGCACAGAGCACCATGTGGCTGAGACAGAGATATGGAAAGGGTGATCACTGCTTATAAAGTGAAGAGGAGGATTAAAAACTGAAGGCTGAGGGAGCAACAAGATGGCCCTGGGGGGAGATGGAGTGAGCAGTTGTGAGGATGGAGAACAGACATTTGGATCAAGACCAACACATTTTACTATAGGCCAGCCAAAAGCTTTTTCTACCCAGTCTCAGCCAGTCATGCTGAGGTCAAAAGTCTGCCATTCAGCCCCCTGTAATCTTAGATAGATGACCTAAAAGATAGACTTTTTTGAAGATAGAGTCTGCCAGATAGACTCTCTGGCATCTTCAAATACCCACTGGATATACAGCAAATGGACAGTAGCTGCTGCCACCAATCCTGACAGAGACTTCTCTGTGTGGAATAGCTGAGCTTGAGGCAGTGTGGTTGGCGTAGGAGTGACAGCAGGAAATCTAGAGCCTGACTCTGAGTAAGAATCTCAACGGTCCTTCCATATGGTAAAATGACTAAGCAAGCCACATCTCCAGCTTTACCTGTTAAAGGTGGAAGATAGTGCCTTCCTCAGACAGCTGAAAGGTAGATTACACAGCACACTTGAGAGAGGGAGAGAGAGAGAAGTGCAGAGACTACCAGATTATTAGCATTTAGTCACCCATGTTGCTATCCTTATGCCAGGGTCAGAATGTGACACCGTATTGGAACAACATCAAATCTACTTGGGAACTGGGAGTTCTTTCCTCACTTGAATGTGATGCGGTCCTTGAGACTCTGGTGCAGAACAAAACTCCTGTCCTACTCTGGTTCTATTCTTCAGGAACAAAAAGGTATAGGGGAATGGGATTTGTGAAAAACAAGCACTCCTCTTTCCCTCTGCCCTTGAACTGCCTAGAACAAATGGCCCACTGAAGAATCACAGCTTCCTATCAGGCTCCAAAGCCAGCCCCCCCCCCCCAACAAAGCTTGGAGCCTGCGGCACTTCTTTGATCTCTGTCCCATCCATTCTGCTCCAAATCAGACCAAGGACCTCCTGCCAATTTCTGATCTTTTGTCCCCAGTCACTTCACGAGCAGTCATAAATTGCTTTGAAGATAAAAGCACATCGGTGCACCAAGACGCAGTGGTTATTTTAATAAGTAGAGCCTGTGCATGGCTTTTTGACATATGAGCTGGTCAAAATATTTATCTTGTTTCTCTGTTCAGCTGCATGGGAAAAGTACATGCATTGTCTCTGGTGTCACTCTCCGATCTACCACGATGTGCAGGGAGCATTGTTTCCATAAAAATGTTTGTCTTCTTGCCAACAAAAGAAATGGATGTTTCTCTTGGGGAGAAGTCTCTGTTAGCCCAAACTCAAGTAATCATTTTTAGAGATACGTACTTTAGAAATGTCTAATCTATGACAATGCTTTCAAATGCCAATAAAATGTACTATAATATTCAAAGGGCTAACAAAGGTCACTGCACGTAGAGAAAAAAAGGAGGGATGTATGTGTAGACGTGATCGTGAGCCATAAACAAGCACAAGAAGGGTTCCACCTGCATAAGAGGAAGCGAAGAAAGCCTTTTACTCTCTGGATCTGTCTGAGCGCTGAAGAGTCTCCTGCAGGACCTTCTACAGGGGCATCTCTTGCCACATAGCCTGCCATGATCAGTTCACTAACCCTGTGTACCCACCATCACCATCTAGTATGTTTTCATCTGCTCTGTCTTAATAGTGAGGCAGATGAGCCATGGTTCCCCAACAGCTGGGCCTGGGCAGAGAATAAGCTGTGCTGGCAGAGTGGGCTTGGGTGCAGAGTGAGGTCCAAACCCCTGATCCAGCAGCTCAGAGTGTCCCTGCCATCCGCCATAGGCTGCAAGCTTTGCCACTCAGCCACCATGTCAAGCCTGGTTGTAAGGTCATACTAGCCGCTTTTGCTTCTCGTCCACTGATGGAGTCTCCATGTCTTCTGCCGGGCTAGGCTTCAGGGAAGATGCGCCCCTTTAAAGAAGAAGAGGCCACACTTTGGAGCCTTATCAAGCAGCCAGGCCTCCTCTGTTTGGGGCTGGGGGTTGTAGTTTGAAGTGCTTGCTGGGTTCTTATTTCCTTCAAATGTCTTCTCAGAAATTGACATGGCTTTCCATAGACCTAGCTCTCGAAGTCAGCTAGGGGCCTCCATCTGATTCTAACAATTGCACTTGAATCTGAGGATCCTGGCTGGTCACCTATCTCCTGGGAAACCAGCCTCTGCCCTAAATCTCCAGGAAGACCCCCTGCTGCCCCCTGCTGGGGTCACTTTGACTTCGCACATCTTTTCTGGTCCCGCGAGGTACATTGGCTGCGTGCTCTGTTTTCTGGACTGATTTGTGCCAAGCAGGGAAGGAGGGAGCAACCTGGTCACACCTACATTCAAGAATGTCAGTCCCAAGATGCCTCTGGGCTCCCCTGTCTCCGCAAATGTTAGACTACATACATCCAGGAGTATTCCACGCTCCCACAGAGCAGGAATGTATTCTAGAACACTTCCCGAAATGCCTACCCAAGGAGAACACCTCTAAACATAACAAAATAATGAATATTTCAGAGGTCTCTGACTGCTCACAGAGCGAGTTGACCCTAGTGGCTCCTGCCCTGCCTCGAGTCCCATCGACTTACAATAACGGGGTAGGCAGGAAACAGAGGACCTTAAGTCAGGCAGGGGCTTGAGCCATGGGTTTCCAGAGCTTCCAGCCCCAAACAGGAGCGTGTACTCCTCACCTCTTTCACCAGGCCCCATCCATCTACCCCTCCCCGGGCTGATGGCCAGCAAGCCCGGGTCACTCTCTGCGAGTCAGTGTTGGGTTTCCAGGCCTGTCAGGCCACACTCAGGTTTTCCATTGGTGTTGGTGATCCAAAACTCACTACTCACACTTGTGCACCCCCTCTCACCCACTGAGCCTTCTCCCCAACCCTCATCAGGCTTTGTGTATTGATCTTCCAGGGATCAGAATACCTCCCAGCTGTGCCAACGTGTGCAGAGCCTGGATTCTTTTTCCCTCATGCAAACCACACTCTTCCCAGCTGGCCTTGATGGTAGTTCTGCACATGAAATGAGAGCTCTAATATCCACACTCCAGCCAATCAATGCCTGTGGGTCCCAGTCCCTACCCACCAAGGCCCAGAGCACCAGGACTCCTTTCCAGATAATGCTTGGCTGCACAGCCCGAGAATGCAGCACTCAGCCATGCATAATTGATGACATAATAAACGCCCTGCTGGCTGCAGGAGAAAATATGATACAGCATAAATCACTCTGCCAGGGCCAAAATGAGGTTGAGATCCAAAATTTTAAAATGCTGACTGCTCATTAAAGGCATCATCAGTTGAGGCATTCTGCCCATAGCACAACTTTGAGGCTGAGAAGGCAGTGAGGCCTCCGTGTAGCCAGGGGATGGGGACTGTGGAAGAAGGAAGACAGTCCCAGTGCCCAGGTACCAGATGTGCAGAAAAAGACATGGCTTGTGCGTCCTCCCATTTAACCTGCCAAGCAGGGAGTGTACAGCACAGAGCTCTGCTTAACAAATCGGGGAACTGGGCATTTTAGACTACTTAGTGGCTGTAACCAAATACCATAAACTGGATGGCTTATGAGCAACTGGAATTCGTTGCTTCAGGTTCTGGAAGCTGGAAGTCTGAGATCAGGGCACCAGCCTGGTGGGGCTCCAGTGAGACCCCTCCTGGGTCTGGAGAGAGCAACTTCAGGCTCCTTTCACCTGGCACCACAGACGAGCGTGTAAGTGGCTGGGGTCCCTTTTATAAAGTCACTGGCCACTTTTGTGAGAGCTCCACCCTCATGACCCAGTCACCCCACACACAGTGGCTTCTCTTCCACATGCCATAAAGTCAATGTGCAACTTTCAATGTGAATTTTGAGGAAAATATAAACATTCATTCCACAGCCCTGAGATTCACAGAGACGAGAAATTTACTCGGGGCACATCGGAACCAGAGGCCTTCAGCTTGTGTTCCTGTGCTGGTTTCATGTCTGTAGCTGTGATAAAATACCCCAGCAAAAGCAGTTTTTAGGTGGAAAGAGTTTATTCACCTGATGAGTCCATATTACAGTCCATCATTGCAGGGAGTCAAGGCGGGATCCTGAAGCAGCTGGTTACACCCACGATCAAAAGCAAAGAGGGGACTGAAAAGACAGCTCAGCCATGAAGGGCACTGGCTGCATTTTTTGAGAAACTGGGTTCGGTTCCCAGCATCCACATGGTGGCTAAAAACTGTGATGCCCTCGTCTGACTTCCTTGACCATTGCATGACTATGGGGCCCTTACACACATGTAGGCAAAACACTTATGCACATGTCAAATAAATAAAAATTTTAAAATAAAGTAAGAATGCATACCTACCAACACCCAGCTCAATTCCTCCATTTTCATTCAGTCCAGGACTAAAGCCCAAAGAATGGTGGTGACCACCTTCAGACTGGATATGTCCACATCAATTAACCCAATCAAGACAGTCTGATTTAGACAACCCTTCATTGAGACTCTCTTCCCAGATGTCTTTAGATTGCGTAAAGCTGATGATTAAAACGAGCCAGCACAGGCTCCCCCGAACATCACCCAGGTGACAGGCAATGGGAAGAACTGTGGTCCCAAACCCTCTGAGAAAGGAATCCTCGGGTGGCCCTAGTAAGAGCGGCTGGCCTCTAGGGGAAGCAGACATAGCCCTGGAAGCCAGCGCAGGTGGATGGATCTGCAGGTGGCACCCTGACATCAGGGAGGGGTGCAGAATCTGGGAACCTTGCTCCTCTTATGTGAGGTGAATAACAACACCTCCGAGTGTCTCAGTCCCTGCTCTCGGCTGTGGCAGGATATACGTCTACCGATCAGCTTTCCTTCCAGGGCGCCTTGCAAGGCACTGGACACTGGGAGTGCTCCATAAATATTTGTTCACACTGCATCTAGGAGGACCATGACCCTTCTTTTGCCCTTGGTACCACTTCAACATGCTCACTTGAGCCAAACTATGCCTAAGGTTCCAGGTTGTCTCATAATGGTAATACCCAGGGAGACTCCATCACTCACCACAGGTTTCTGAACACCTTTGAACCCCTTACGTCTGAGAAGTGTCTTTTGGATACTGACAGCTAGGACTCTATGCTATTCAGATAGTTGAACAGTGCTCATAGATCTACTAACCCTGACTCCTAGCCAGTACCTTCACTTCCTGGACCCAGGTTCACCTCCTATAAGATAGACTGTGGAGGCTGGAGGATGAGCTGAGCAAGCAGCAGTGGCTTAGGGTTGGGGAACCTTTAAGGGTGAAGCCTTGTGTGAGAAGAAGTAGTTTCCTGGTGTTACAGCCCAGCCCCACTTCCTGTCCATTCTCTTCTTCCTGACTGCAGATGCAGTGTGTGTCACCACCCGTTCCACTCTCCTGTCCCCGGGCCTTCCTGCCATGATGGGATGAAACTTCTTGGACTGTAAACCACAATAGGCATCTTTCCTTAAGTATTTACCGAGTACTTTGTCCCAGCAAAGACAAGTGTCAGTAACTAATGCAGAAGACAATGGGGAGGGAGACTCTTAGTGCCAGTTGTGTAGACAGGAGGCCCAGGCTGGGAGAAGATGGAGAGCTCTGTGGAGAAAGCTGAGCAGAGGAGGGTGGTGCTCGTGTTGCCACTGGGCCCTGGGCTTTCCGTGGAAGGCTGTCCTGGGTCTCTCACCACTAGACTCTGGGCTTTCCGTGAAAGGTTGTCCTGGGTCTCTCACCACTGGACCCTGGGCTTTCCGTGAAAGGCTGTCCTATGTCTCTTACCACCACTGCAGAATGCTGGAATTAGGTCATTGATAAGGAACACTAATTTATTTCTTACCATTAAAGGCCGGGAAGTCCAAGATCAAAGACCCCTACATGTGGTGTGGTCCTCACATTTCATCATCCCATGGTGGGGAGCAGAAGAAGAGATCTGCAGAAAGCCAGAGGAGGCCAACCCACTTTAAGTGAGTCAGGGATTCAGTTTTCCACCTATGGACTATGAGGGACACATCCCTGTCCCAGCCAGGTGAGGAGTAGGAGCCAGGGTTAGCAGGTTAGGAGCAGAGCAGCAGTCACAGCACTTATGAGGGCTGAGCATCTCCTAAGTACAAGCTTGTATGAGACGCTGTGATGGAGGTCGAGCGTGTACAGGTGACTGCGTGAGCTTCTGAAGAGTGTGTCAGAGTGCTGGGCCTGGTTTGTCTGGAGAGAACTTAGCATGATTTATTTCTTTTTGGCTTATCCTCATTTTCTTTTTTTTTTAAATTCTAATTTCAGAAATTCCATATATGCATGTGTTTTTTGTTGGGGGGACAGTTGTACACACGTGTGTGGATGCCTTTAGAGGACAGAGCATCAGATCCCCTGGAGTTGGAGTGACAGGCCATTGTGAGCCGCCCAGCATAAGTGTTGAGAATCAAGCTGGGCCCTCGAGAAGCTTGGTATGTGTTCTTAGCCACTGAGCCATCTCCCTAGCCCCATTTATCCTCATTTCCTTTAATGAATATGTGAATGAATTCTTATGAAAGATTAAACTATTTCATAGTTTATGAACTATGGTTATTTTATAACTATGTTATGAAATAACATAGTTATTTCATAACTATTTTAATTAATTTTTAAAAGTGAAAAATAGGAACCCTGCTCTAAAGGGTCTTAGTTGGGATTTATTGAGAAAGACACCACTGGTATTTGAGAAACAGAAAACAAAGGCAGCAGGAAGTGTCAGCTTTGAGGTATGCACCTGCCCCTCAGGGAACAGCCAAAGCACCTGGCGCCACTGCCCAGCCCGGGCTCAGGAAGCGTCCTGGGTCAAAGGCTGTGTTCTACTGCTTCTCATGCACCTTCTTTGTTCTCTTCTCCATCGCACACTCCCTCCGTCCAGCTCCTGATTGCCATGTTACACCCTGGTGCTCCTTACATCTCCAGGTAACTGTACCTGAGTTCTGATCCCAGCACCCATGTAAAAAGCTAGGCGTGCCTGCATGCATCCCTGGAACCCAGGGCTGTGGGCAGTGGAGAGGATCACAGGGGCTTGCTAGCTGCCAGCTCAGCTCCGGGCTCAGTGAGAGACCTTGTCTCAAAGGACTAGGATGAATGGTGATATAGCAGGACACCCAATATTCTCCTCTGGCCACTGTGTGTGTGGACAGACACGTGTCCCTGCACACACAGCAGTGCATACGCCACACATAAGGAGCATACACATAAACACATACACACACACACATATACACACACAAAGAGGGGAAAAAAGGAGGTCATGGGAAACATTGGCATCAGCAAGACATTCTTTTTCTCTCATAAAATTTATGGAACTTTTAATCAAAAATGATTCTAAATTTTTATCGAAACATGGCTTAATATTAAAGTGATAGCCAAATAGAGAAGTTTATTTTTTTATTTTTACACATATCTTGTTGTGTGTACATGCATGTATGTGTGCATATATGTGGCAGATGCATGCATAAATATGAGTGTGCCTGTGGAGGCCCGAGGACAGCTTCAGGTACTTCTCTCAGGAGGTGTCTGTCCACCTTGAGCATTTCGGGGGGTTGTTTTTTGAGAAAGTGTATCTCACTGGGATCTGGTACTGTCAACGTAAACTAGGCTGGCTGAAGAGGGAACTGCAGGAAGCCACAGGTCCTGCTTTCATTTCTGTTGCTGTTATTAAAAAAATAAAACTCCAATAAAAAGCAGCCTAGGGAAGAACGGGTTTATTTCAGCTCACAATCCCAGGTCACAGTCCCTCAGAACAGGGAAATCAAGGCAGCAAGAACCTCAAACAACTAGCCACACACATTCACCATCCAGAGCAGAGAGAAACAAATACAAATGTGCTTGAAACTCAGCTGGCTGGCTCCTCTCTTATACAGTCCAGGACCCAAACCCAGAGGATGGTGCTGCCCCAGGGGGCTAAGTCTTCTCATACCAATTAACATCCCCCACAAGCCCCTCCAGCCAATCTGATCTAGACTACTGTTCACTGAGACTCTCTTTCCAGGTGATTCTAGGCTGTGACAACTTGACAATGAATACTAAACCTCATACTACCTGTCTGCTTCCCCTCAGATTACAATGTGCTCCACGGAAGGTAGATTTCCATGTGGATTCTGGGGTTCAAACTCAGGTCCTAGTGCTTATACTTTGCTGACTGAGCTGGCTCCTCAGCCCCTTTATATACATTTCTGTGACAAAGAAATAAGATGAGCCTTCTACTTTCAAGTGATACTGTGATACCTTAGGCAGTAAAGTGAAACTAGTGATGCTTTTTCTAGTTTCACCATGGCTCATAGTAAAATGAATGTTTGTTGCAGGACATAATGTAACCCACTGTGCTCTGAAGTGTTTAGCTGTCAAGCTGGATTCTTTACTAGAACAAAGTCGTTTCTCACTAAAGTGTTCTGAGCTATATCTTCATGTTTAAAAGACAGTTGTTAGAATGGCTTGAGTTTCGACTTCTAGAATCTTTTTTTTTTAATTTTATTTATTTCTGTATGTGTATCAATGTACTGTCTGCATGCAGGTTTGTGCACCCGTGTCGTGCAATGCCGCGGAGGTCAGAAGAGGGTCTCGGATTCCCCTGGAACTGGAGTTCTCCTGGAATTGGAGTTTCAGACAGTTCTCGGCCGCCATGTGGGTGCTGGGGATCGAACCCGGGTCCTCTGTAAGAGCGGTCGGTGCTCTTAACCGCTAGGCCATCTCTCCAGCCCCCTTCTAGAATCTTTTTAAGGTTTCCATCCTCTGTAGTTAATTCTGCATGTACTAGTCCTAGAAATAAGTATGTAAGCAGAAACAACTCGATGGGAAGATTCCCCTACATGTCTTGTTTTCCAAAGTAAAGTATGAGAACAAAACTTGTAAGCTTCCCTAGGTCTTGTAATTCATCAAGGCTTGTGAATGGAAATGTTGCGCCCAAGTCACATTCTGCTTCAAAAGGTAAATACAGATGAGAAAAAGAAAAAAAAAAAAGAAATAAGATGGGCAATCAGTACAAATTTTAAATCATAAAAAATGATCTTCTCTCGGAATAAAATTTGGTGTGGAAAAGTAAAAACAAAACAAAACAAAACAAAAAACCCAAAAAGGTATTAACTTTCCAAAAGCCAGAGATAAGAATACTTATGTATTGTGGACATTTTGGATGTTTTAGCCTTTAACAGCTGCACCATCTCTTCAGCCCATGAATACATGTGTATTTTTAAATGGCTGATAATCTAGTCAGAATCAAATCCCTTTTGTGCTTGTGTGCCAATAGATCTCTCTTGAAGGATAACGAAAGTGTTTTATCTTAAAATGTCAGTGTTTACATTATGATAAAAATTGTAGTTAAGATGTTGAAGAAAAGACTTTAATGATAATTTAAAATGTGCAAAAGGGGGCTGGAGAGATGGCCTTAACCACTGGAGGGCGTTTAAGAGGGCCGACTGCTCTTGCAGAGGACCCGGGTTCGATCCCCAGCACCCACACGGCAGTTGAAAACCATCTTTGATTCCAGTTCCAGGGGAATCTGACACCCTTTTCTGACCTCCGCCGCATTGCACGACACGGGTGCACAAACCTACATGTAGACAGTACACTCATACACATAAAAAATAAATTAAAAAATATTTAAAAAATAAAAAAAATGTGCAAAGGGGAATATAGTTTTGAAAATTCAACAACAAAGTTTTAGAATATAGGTTAACAGGAAGATTGGACAATGGCCGATTTACACAATTCAGTGTCTCCAGAGTCAAGATGCCAAAGGACAAAGACCTGCCATTGCCCAGCATCTGGTTAAGGAAACGCCCTGGCATTTCTTATCTAATTAATTACTTTCGTACATCCCCCAATTTACAGATTGCACCCATTATTGTAAGCTTAGATGAATCTCTTGGTTCTGTTGATTGTTCCCAACACTATTTTTCCAGTAGGGAGATGAAATCCAGGTATTGAAGATGCCACAGCAGGGCTCCACCACTCAGCCTCACCCTGGTACCCCCAGCTTTACGATCCTCTTCCAGTATTTGGGATTCCAGCAGCCTGGAGTGTGTGTGTGTGTGTGTGTGTGTGTGTGTGTGTGTGTGTGTGTGTGTGGTGGGGGGGTTCCTAGGGTTCTGCTTAATTCAGCCACATGGAACACATGCAGTTGATATGTATGCCACTGCACATAACAGTCATATCTGCCTGTTCATACAGACAAAGAGTATGTGTTTGTTCTCCTTAGAAATCTATATTATAATCTCCATTAACCTGGGCAGAATTGTGGCACAGTGCCCAGTCTCATGACTTTCACTGGCATTGGCAAGCTGGTGCACAGAGCTATGTGGAGAATGTTAGGTCAGGGCTGGCTTCCTGCCCATCTGGCCTGTTGTAAATAAAGCAGACGATGGTTAGCCAAACAGAACTCCGGAGTGCTGGGTTCTACATCCCGTCCTTAGACTTCTATGAACTAGGAGGAAAAGGGACGGAGGCCCTAGCAAGGGAGCTTTCTTTTTTTTTTTTTTTTTTTTTTTTTTTTTTTTTTTTTTTTTTTTTTTTTTTTTTTTTTTTTTTATTTATTTCGGTATGTGTGTGAATGTACTGTCCGCATGCAGGTGTGTGCACCCGTGTCGTGCAATGCCGCGGAGGTCAGAAGAGGGTCTCGGATTCCCCTGGAACTGGAGTTCTCCTGGAATTGGAGTTTCAGACGGTTCTCAGCCGCCATGTGGGTGCTGGGGATCGAACCCGGGTCCTCTGTAAGAGCGGTCGGCGCTCTTAACCGCTAGGCCATCTCTCCAGCCCCCGGGAGCTTTCTTTTCCAGTGGCAAAAGCACCCTACTTACTGGCCCTACAGTGATGGCCCCATGTTTGTCTCAAAAGTACTGCAATGATGCATGTTCCCAGACTTGTCCCTATATAGTACAATCATGTGGCACTAAATGGGAGTGAATGATCTCTGATCTGCTCCAGGGCATTGGCACAGCAGGCTTGTAGATTCACAGCTGGCTGAATTCTCTCTAAACAGAGACTATATGAGTCAGATCTTGATTCCTTACATTTCAAATGCATTGAAACTCGAGGGACTACAAAATCCCCCTTAATGCTAATCGTTCTGCATTTTGAATTCTTATCTTTTTATTTTCCTTTGCAGTAGACTTTATGTTCACAGCAAAATAATTTTCATCCTTTTACTGTATCCACTGCCTGGCTGCCGAGTCCCTTGCAGTCATCACCGCTCAGTACGTTCATCACTGACAGAGTGGTTGAGAAATGGTGTCAGCTCCACATTGCTAAGAAGGAAGGAAAGAAAAGGAAAACAGACCAGGTACCAAGCAGGAGAGATGCACAGTGGATAAAGCCCAAGAACCTCATATCCTGAGCACACTTGGTCTGCGATGGACGTGTAGTCCAAGTGGTGACGCCTGCGTCCCTGGAGAAGCATCGGCAGGGACTCTGGGTGGCACTGAGGTCAGATGCAGTATTCAGCCCAGTCAAGATGCCTTAGCACCCACCTGACACAGAGCTTCAAAGTCCAGTTACGGTGCCTAAGTCTCAAAAGCAGGGAGCAGCTCCTCTGAGCCCACAGTTATTCTTCATTTATTCCACCATGTTACTGTTCTATCTGGAAGAGCTACATTAGGTGCTTTCCACAGAAACAGCATTCTGACTTCCTCCTCAGCCCCCAAGTGTGTACACAAGAGAGTACACATATGTATGTGTGTGAGAGTGCATGTGTGCATGTGTGTGAGAGTGTGCATGCATATATGTGTGGAAAGAGTGCATGCATATATGTGTGGAGACAGTGCATGCATGTATGAGAGTGCATGCATGTATGTGTATAAGGATGCAGGTATGCATGTGTATACATGTATGTATGTGAGAGAGTTCATGCATTTATGTGCATAGGAGAGGGAATTCATATATGTATATGTGTATCTAGGCATGTATGTGGGTATAGTGCATATATGTATGTTGCATGAGTGTGTTTATGTATGTGCATGTTTGTGTGTATGTATGTGGGTATGAGTGCATATATATATGTTGTGTGAGTGTGTTTATGTGCATGTTTGTGTGTATGTATGTGGGTATGAGTGCATATATATATGTTGCGTGAGTGTGTTTATGTGCATGTTTGTGTGTATGTATGTGGGTATGAGTGCATATATATATGTTGCGTGAGTGTGTTTATGTGCATGTTTGTGTGTATGTATGTGGGTATGAGTGCACATATATATGTTGTGTGAGTGTGTTTATGTGCATGTTTGTGTGTATGTATGTGGGTATGAGTGCATATATATATGTTGCGTGAGTGTGTTTATGTGCATGTTTGTGTGTATGTATGTGGGTATGAGTGCATATATATATGTTGCGTGAGTGTGTTTATGTGCATGTTTGTGGGTATGTATGTGGGTATGAGTGCATATATATATGTTGCATGAGTGTGTTTGTGTATGTGCATGTTTGTGTGTATGTATGTGGGTATGAATGCATATATATATGTTGCGTGAGTGTTTTTATGTGCATGTTTGTGTGTATGTATGTGGGTATGAGTGCATATATATATATGTTGTGTGAGTGTGTTTGTGTGTATGTATGTGGGTATGAGTGCATATATATGTTGCGTGAGTGTTTGTGTATGTGCATGTTTGTGTGTGTGTGCATGTGTATGTCTGTGTGCCTGTGCACGCACCTGCGCAGAGGCTAGAAGAGGATGTGCTGGTGCATCACCACTCTATACCTACACAGGGGGTTCTGCCTGTACACACACCTATGCAGAGGCTAGAAAAGGATGTGCTGGTGCATCATGCTATATCTACACAGGGTCTCTTCCTGACCCTGGGTCCAGGCTGGTGAACAGGAATCCCAGCAGCCGTCCTGCCTCCCTTGCCCCTCCCTAGCTCTGAGGTCACAAACACACCAGGGCACACCTGGATTTTTCTCCGTGGTGCTGGGGAGTCAGACTCAGGTCTTCATGCATGTGCAGCAAGCACTCTTAGCCATTGAGCCATCTGCACAGCCCAACTACGGATGCTCCCTGGTAACTATAGATGGGGAAGATCACACCTCAGCACAACCTCTTCCCTGAAATTTTATGTAGTGTACAGGGTGGATTCTTCCTCCCCAGCCTTCTCTCAGGGGTTGAGACACCTGCTAAGGCATTATGCAGCTTGCCTATAGAAGAGTGGCAGAGACTGAGAGCCTCAGGTGGAACAGAATTCTTCAGGAGGCGTCAGACCCGCAATTGAACAGGCTGAAGAGGGAACTGCATGGGGTTTCTCCAGTAACATCCCAGGGGCCATGTCAGAGGGTGCAAATCCATTTATTCTATACAACAGGCAGCTTATATAGGTTTGGGGCAGGCAGCTGCTACATCAGATGGTACCACCTCCCAGTGACCAATCCTAGACCCCCATACCATCACACGTCATCCCAGCTCCTGGGGCATACCCAGAAAGGGGTATGCAGACAAACACGTGGGCTCATGTTGCCAAGTGCGTGCTCGCCTCAGGTGACAGGGTGTGCCCTGTACTGTAGCACTGTCTAGCGTGCTAGGCAAATTGTGCTTGCACGTGTACAAGATTTGCCTGAATCCAGGACTGCTGTCCCACAGGGTTCAGCTCCCAGTTTCTATAGAGTCAGGCCATGCAGCCCAGCATCCGTGGGGATCATGAGAGCTTCCACCTGTGGTAAACCAGACCCCATCCACCGGAATCCAGCACAGAGCCCTCCTAGGGATGGGTCGGCTCCAGTGTTCTGCACAGAAGTTCCGTGCGTGAGCCATTGAGGTATTGTGTTGTCACAGAGAGTCCTCTGGGAAAGGACACTACACTTCTTATTCAGTGGGCTGCAGCGTAACTCAGTGGGGCTCTGTCTGAGAAAAGAACATACAATACAATCACGTTGGATGTGTCTTATCTGGCATATTTATCTAAACTGGGCAGGAATCTGATTCTGGGCAAGTTTTTCTGTACAAACTACAACGTTTTGTGGAAAAAAGTTTCTTCCGAATGGGACAAAGGCTAAGTATTGTAATAATGGTCAAAGGTCCAGAGTAGATTTTGGTGACATCGATTGAGGTTCTTCACTCTTTTAAATCTGGATCCAGCTGAAGTTTCAGATTTCAAAAGGAAAGTTTGCCCAGAAACCAAGTATGTTAGGTACCATTTAGAGACTTGTCTGCAGACCCCGAGGCCTCCTCAGAGTGGCCAGTGCTTGAAAACGTTCTTTAAAAACCACAGGGAACATTTTCCCAATGAATCATAATCTAGTGCGTAGGACGAGAAATCAGTCAAGCAAGCATCAGCTTTTCCTTGGACTGTTTGGACGTTCAGATAACGAAATGTTGTGGCCACAGTCCACATTGCCTTTTTTTTTTTTTCCTTTTTGTTTAGTTCATGATTTGAATTTGTTCTGAGGCAGGAAGCAAATGTCTGCAAAGATAAATGGAAAGGAGAATGATTTTAGCAAACAGATCTTGGATATATTTTCTAAGTGATTTGTCCAAGATTCCTTGGTTCTGGGATCACACTCCATGCGCACAAAACCTACTAAAGGGGCGATGTCCAAATTCCTCAGTCGGTAGTGGCCAGATCCTCTCTGTGAGTGCCAGGCCAGAATTCCGTGAGCCTGGGAGACTGAGAGTCTGAAAAACCAAGGATAAAGAATTGTCAACAGACCCTGTCTATGGGATTCAGCTTCCTTATAACTCATCACAGCCAGCCCAAAGATGGCGTCCACTCAAACCTATTTTTATTTATTTATTTATTTATTTATTTATTTATTTATTTTATTTTATTTTATTTTTTTTTTGGTCTTTTCGAGCAGGGTCTCCCTGTAGCTCCAGCTGTCCTGGAACTCACTCTGTAGACCAGGCTGGCATTGAACTCACAAAGATCCGCCTGCCTCTGCCTTCTCAAGTGCTAGGATTAAAGGCGTGTGCCACCATGCCTGGCTCAAACCTATTTTAACAAGTTTTGCTTGGCTCAGCTCAAGCCACCAAGATAACTACCTCTATGCTTAGAAGTTTCTAGGCATAGGAAACTACCCTTGAACTGCAGAGAGGTCACCATGGAGAAAACCCAGTAGTGGCAGTTTGTAGTAGCAGCTGACTGATGCTCACCTTTGTACCCAACAGAACAAACTGTCAAGTGGGTTCAGAGGTTCTGATGTGGAGTATCATTTAAGCACAGACACCTTTGAAAATACCTCTATATATGGCAACTACTGCTTTAAACAATCACTGCTTCTCTGTGCTCCAAATTGGTTCTATTATATGATAGCAGCGGAGGCTCCAACAAGTAGGAGTCTTTGCAAAAGAATTTAAAGTAGCCCAGGGGGTTAGGTAAAATCAAAAAGAGATACCTTATAGAAAAAGGGTCAAAAGGCCTGGGCATGAGAAAGCTGGTCCCATTAAACACAGGTAACAGGTCCTCCATCTTTGTATACTTGAAGCTCTGAAAAGTCCACCAGAAAGAGGAAAAGGTTATGCAATGTGTTAAGCTACTATTGCCTAGAAGGTATTTCATCAAGGGCAGAGTAAGTGCAGGTTACTGGGCGGGTAAGTTGAGAAGGAAGCTGCCGCCATTCACAGGGACTAAAGAGTACGGCCGCCGACTGGGTTTTTTTTTTTTTTTAATTAATCTTATTTTGTTGATTGTTGGTGTGTGTGATTGATGTGATGGGCACATGTGTGGAGGTCAGAGAACAACTGTGTGGAGTCCTTTACATGGGTTCCGGGGATTGAACTTGGGTCACCAGGCTTACATTGCAAGTGCCTTTCCATGTTGAGCCATATTGCCAGCCCTAGGCAATTGCTCTTTTTACTAAGGACAGAGGGCTTTGCTGGATGTGACTCTACTGGCACTAAACCCAGGAAAGCGTTCATTTGGTCACCTTCCTGGGGATAGGCCAGTGGTGGGCAGACAACCACATGCTTATTCTAAGATCCACGGCTATGGGCAGTGGCAGCTTCCCCAGACGCTGGTTGACCTTGGGGTTCTGGAAAACTCTTGGCTCACTGTATATAAACCACGTCAAAGCCAAGGGTTCAGGAGACTGAAAGGAGAGCTGGGGAAAGGGGACACTGTCCATGACATTCCCTGCTCAAACTACGGCTTTGATTCTACTCAGACTGTAGCTGCCCAGAGTAATCAGTGAGGGAAACGTGCCTGTAAGCAGCCTTGCAAAATGCAGACTCCAGCCCCTGTCCCCAGCATACTTTGTGAATCATGCTGAAGGCCTCCTGGGTATGGATAGCGAGTTGACAGCTGGGTTCCATTGGCAGAGAAGTCTACATCACAAGGCAGCCCAGGGAGTTGCCTGGCCAGCCTGTCTCCCTGCAGTCTAACTCAGACCTCTCTGATTAGCTTAGGAAAAGTCTGAGATGCCAAACCTAGGAGTCAAGAAGACGGTATCCACAGTGGCCTTTTATCTAGTGTTGCGGTTAAGAACCAAGCTGGCTCCTATGAAGGAGACTCCCTTCCTTTTATCACCAGTCCTCTCACATAGATATCCTGTATTGGAACATTCTGTCCTGTGCCAACACTGCCCTTCATCCCAGGAAGCATCAACACCAGGACTTTTGCTGTCCTATTCTAGGAACACGACATGGTAGCACCCAACTCCTCCAAGGTCATTCTCCTTGGAAAGTTGACCGTCACCAAGTCTCCCAGGCAGGGGAGTTTCTTCCTTACCACAGCCTGACCTCCCTGTTCTTTTTTATCCATATTGATAATATGGCTGGCTCATCTTTCATCTTGACTAATATAAACCTCCTAAAGGGAGCCTACTGAAAGAATTTTCTAGATGTTTAGAGAAGGCAGTAGACATCACAAAATTTTGTTACTTCAGATTTCAATTTCTATCTCTTTTGAAATAAACTTTCCAAAATAAAGTAATAAAAGAACATTCTAGTTTCATTTCTGTTACTGTGATAAAATAACCTGGTCAAAATCCCAAACCAACCAAACAAACAAATAAAAATAAAACAACAAACAAAAATCCACTTGGGATGGAAGGGGTTTATTTCAAGCTCAAAGTTCTAGGTTACAGACTGTTATTTGGGGGAAAATCAAGGCAGAACTTCAAACAGCTAGTTACATCCCATCCACAGTGAAGCATGGAGAGAAATGAATGCATGTGGGCTCACTTGCTTGTTCCCAGTCGGTTTCTCCCCTCTCACACACAACGGGAGCCCTGCCTAGGGAATGGTGCTGCCCACGGTGGGCTGTGTAGTCCCATATCAGTGAACTTGCCTTTCCCTCTGAATAAATTGTGATTTATTATCCTAAATAATAAATCCCTAGAGACATGCCCACAGGCCAAGCCAACGTAGATGATCCATCATTGAGAATCTCTTCCCAGGTGAGTCTGTTGTGTCAAGTTGACGATGAAATCACAGAGGCACAATGTGTCCCAAATGTTTCCACGAATTTCTAAAACAAGGGCTCTCGTTTGAGTATTTTGCATGTGTATTGCACCTTCAGTGCAGAAGTCAGAGACATAACCAATGGTCTTGCAGAAGCCACTGTTTATTCAGAGGGAAAGATAAGTGAATGAGTGTATTTGTGATCATTGTGAGGACAGGCAGGTACGTAGGGGCTCTGGAGGCCTAAAGCAGGCAGGGTACTGGACCGATATGAGTCATGGTGAATGGCTTCTCAGAAGTGTGAGGGTCGGTGCTGGAGAGATAGCCTAGTGGTTAAGAGCACTGACTGCTCTTGCAGAGGAGCCGGGTTCGATCCCCAGCATCCACATGGCGGCTAAGAACCATCTGTAACTCCAATTCCAGGAGAACTCCAGTTCCAGGGAAATCCGAGACCCTCTTCTGACCTCCGCGGCATTGCACGACACAGGTGCACAAACCTGCATGCAGACGGTACATTCATACACATACAAAAATAAATAAAATTAAAAAAAAGAAGTGTGGGGATCATCAGCCATTAGGGAGAGAAGACGTTGGAGACAGGTGGTCCAGCCTTAAAGTGACAGGACTTTTGATTTAAATGCTTTTTTAAAAATTTATTTTGTATGTGTATGAATGTACTGTCTGCATGTAGGTCTGTGCATCCATGTCGTGCAATGCCTCAGAGGTCAGAGGAGGGTGTCAGATTCCCCTAGAATTGGAGTTAAAGATAGTTCTCAGCTGCCATGTGGGTGCCGGGGATTGAACCTGGGTCCTCTGGAAGAGCAGTTGGCACTCTTAACCACTAGGCCATCTCTCCAGCCCCAGGACTTTTATTTATTTATTTTTCTATTACTTTTTATTTTTTTTTTCATTTTTTAACAATATGTAATAATTTATGAGTACAAGCATCCTTCATGTAAAACCAATTTGCAAGCAGTTGTGCCCAAACCCACACAGCCCAAGGGTCCCACCATCCAGCTGGGGGGCTTGTATGTTCAATCAAGTTGATCAAATAAGTAGGACTTTTGATTTAAAAACATAAAACAAGGGGCTGGAGGTGTAGCTCAGTGGTACAGCTCTTGCTTAGCATGTACTAGGCCCTGGGTTCCATCGTTGGCAATTGCCAGCCCACTCTCTCTCCAAAATACGCTCCAGGTGCCTTGGAGCCTGCATGTAAAGGTAATTCAGGTTTATTCTGGGATTATATGAACTTACTGTCAAGGATTGCAGACAGGGAAGGAAAACAATCAGGCATGCTTCTGTTGTGTCTATAAAGGAAAAGTTGTAGCAAGAGTCTTGAATAAACCAGCTAAGGCTTCCAGCAAAAGGCCAGGGGAGGAAGATAAGACTAGAACTGAGTCATGGTAGTGGGGATGGACAGCAAAACCATGTGACATTCAGGAGTGAGTACTGGCTCTGAGAAGTGAGGAGGGGTCATTGGAAGCAGGAGCCAACCCTATCTGCAAAAAGTCCTGGGAAGACTCCTCTGTGGAGCCCAGCTGTGTCTGGAGATGGGGAGCACTCCACCTCCGCTCAAGCCTGGGAGACCATGGAGAAAAGAGTGGACTGCAGTGTGCAGAGACTCTGGATTCAAGCTCAAATACCCCCGATGGGGAAACCTAACCTAGCGTTCAACTAGATCACTTCTGTACCCTCAGGTCAACCCAGTCAGGTTGTTGGAATGCACACTGCATTGGAGTCACTCCAGAAACTTCTGTGCCATCCCATAGACTCCTCTTCAAGGAGGGCTGCTCAAGAGAGGAGAAACACCAGGGAACACTCTGCTGAGGGTGTTTAGGGCTAGGTGGTCCACTTTGCAGAAAGCATAGAGAGTGGTTCTGAGATCTACAATGGGATCGCAAAACACTTGCTTTCTGTAAATAGTTCCATAAGTAAACTAATGTGGGGTGGAATAAATAACTCTCAAGTTGTCCACTAGTCTGTCCACTGCTTATACCTCGAGCCATCTGTCCACTGCTCACACCTCAAGCTGTCTATCCACTGCCCATGCCTCAAGCTATCTGTCCACTGCTCACACCTCAGGCCGTCTGTCCACTGCTCATGCCTCAAGCCATCTGTCCACTGCTCACACACTGATGAGGTCAACCATTCCTACCTTCTGCATTGTCTTTGCACAGCTTGCTTTTTGCCTGATTAGGGTAGAAACTCACTTAATCAGGTTCTACCTGAGACTCACTAGATCAACCATATTTTCCTTTTCCCCAGGAAACACATGAAGAAACGTTCATAATCCGCAGGCCATATGGACTTGTCAGCAACTTCCAGGAGAACTGCCTCCTGCTCTTGGCAGCTGACTGTGGGAGTACCTAACTTCCTATGTACTTCATACCAGACATCTTCCTGCCACATGTACTTGGCATGACAATTATGTAATTTAGTTAATAATATATACACTGATCAAATGGGACAAGAAAAAGCAGGTTCTACGGAAAGGAAGTTGAATGTCTGAACAAGTCAATAAAAGAGTTGCTTGTGGCTGAATAATATATTGACAAGAGAACTGTAAATGACAGAAAAACTACCAGAATATTCTAGAATATTTTAGAATATCCTAGAATATTCTAGAAGAATGGCTTCCCATGTTTTCAAGTCTGAATTGTGGATGAGGCATGGCATACACCAGAAAAATAAAGAGGAAACTCCTCTGGCAACCTCAGATTAACAAGGGTTCGTTTATTATTAATGATGAACCGACAAACCTGCGGTCTTCATTCCCTCTGCCCTCCTCCCAGCAGTCATCTCTGCTTTTCTCTTCTGACCTTAGGCTCTGGGCTGTACTCCCAGCTCAATCAATCCTTCCTCTCCTCTCCAGACATCGTCAACCCCACACACTAACCTGGCATCTCTCTTCAGATACTAGTTGTCCAGAACCCGTCAGCAGTCCTCTTCAAGGAACATACTAATTTAATAATTCAGTGTGAAAGCAAAGACTTCTTAGAATGATGAGATACAATCTCGAATTACAAATTTTAAAATGCTGACAAACTCACAAATTCTGGAAAAGCAACTAGTGTATAATTAATTAGAGTTGAATGACTTCAAATCTAATACTTTCCATTTTCTCTGTAACATATTCTGCATTTTTAGGACATAACACTCATAATATTTTCTTAGAAAAACATGGAAAACTAATTTGGCTGTTCATATGACATGATTGATCTTTACTTTTAATTTTTTATTGTGGATAGTTTATAAAATTTTATTTCAAATTCACAACTCCTTTTTGGCTGCGTCAAGTATTGTTAAAATTATTGTAGAATTTTCCAAAGTTACGTCAAGTTTCTTTCATTAGTAGAGCCATGGATTGCTAGTTATTCCAAGTATTTTCACAGTAACAAATTGTAAAAATTAAAAAGCTGACACCATTTGTTAAGTAGCTTAATTTTCACATGCTCTTTCAGAGGTTTATTCAAGAAGCTTGCTTTTTTTCCAGTTTTTGTTTTTAATAAAATATTTTTATTTTAGGAGTTCACATTTTTCCCTTTAATTTTATATTACTCTAACATATGAATACATACCCTCCCACATATACCACAATTACAAAGTCTGAAAATAAGTGGTCAGTTAATTCTAGAGCCCGTTAAGGGATTCACATTATAACAGGATAGTTGCCTTCAGATATAAAGAAATATAACATTAACTTTGCTCAGCTTGCCTTTCAACTGGGGATTTGGTGCTAGCATCCACAAATGAGGGATACCATTCATCGTGTTTTTCTGGGACTGTGTTACTTCACTTAGCATAATGGCTTCAAGTCTTTATTTTTTTTTTTTTATCAGTATCTGAATTCCAACTCAAATCACCAACAAATAAACAGAGACCTGTGTAGATGTAAGTGGACAATGTCATGCCAACTGAACAAAAGTTCTCGAGGAAAACGTGGTCCAGCCAGTGCGAGTTCAACTGGGCAGAATGGAAAGGACCGGTAGACAGCAGGGGACAAGAACACCAGAGTGAGAGTCTGGGGCAGAGCTCAGCAGCAGAGCCCTCACTCAGCATGCACGAGGCCCTGGGCTCCATCTCCAGCACCAACTGAAATGGAGCAGAATGGAATGGAAAAGACTAGAATCTGACTCTGAGAAGGGAAAAATACTGTCAAACAGCTGTCCCTCGGTAGCCACAAGGGATGGGTTTTAGGACATTAGAATTGTGGCATCTAGGAATGTTCAAGTTCTTTATGTAAAATGACCTGTTGGCCTATAACCTATGCATATCTTTGTGTATATTTTATTTCTAGATCTAGAAATACCTAATACAAAGCAAATACTGCGGAAACAGTTGCTATACTGTATTGTTTAATAAATATGAAATAAGAAATATGGTTAAGAATATATTTGGTACAATTGCAGGTTTTTTTTTTCCCCCAAATAGTTTCCATCAGCAGTAAGTTCAACTGCCGAATCAGAGCCTGTGGTCATGAAAGGTGGACTGTTCTGGAAAGTGACTAAGGACAGACTATCCTGCACTTAAGTTAAAGGGTCAAATGTGAGAGTCTCTCCTATTAAGCTATGGAATGAAATTGATGAATTGTTAGTATGAGAGTGAGATAAATGTCAGTATAAGTCTTACTCTGCCTTGAAACCCCATTTAAAATAGGGTGATTATACACAGAAGAGTCTTCAAATTATGGGATCTTGGCGTGGAGCCTGGAACCCACTATCCCCACCCCAAGCTGGCAGCATCACAGGCTTCCCACACACTCTCAGTTGAGGACCAAATTTGACCTGGTGCAGAGGCCAAAAGCCCTTGGGAGTTCTTGTGAGCACTGAGTCAGGGCTGTAGTGAGTTAGGACTGCAGGCCATGACGAATACCTGGAGGCGTGGAGCAGGTGCACCTGCAGCTGGTGGGCTGGGCTGGCCATGAACCATCTTATCAAATCCTGTGAACACAGAGCCCCACACAGAGCCCCCGAGGCTGTGAGCTGCCAGTGTGACATCTAAAGCCACAGAGGCTGCAGAGGAAAGTAGGAAGCTTTGTACATTTTTCCCTAACACTACTCTCTCCTGCTATTTGAACGAAGGACTGTACAATTTTATTGTGCACTGGCTCTGGCCAAGATGAGTCAGCTGTCTTCATGGGAGTTTTAGTCGCACAGCACCCTATCAGAATAACATAGATAGATGGTTTATAAACAACAGAAACTCACTCTCCACGGACGCGGAGTCTGGGAGTTTTACGATCAAGGCGCCAGAAGATTCAGCACAGAGTAAAGATACGCTTTAAGGGTCACACACGCCACTTTCGGACTGTGTCCTCACCTGACAGGAGGGACAAGGCAGCTCTCTTGCAGCCCCTTTTACAAGGGCATTAGTACATCAGGGACCCCTGCTTTCTAATGCATCATATTGAAGAATGGGTTTTGCTTTTAAAGAATTGGGGTGTGTGTGTGTGTGTGTGTGTGTGTGTGTGTGTGTGTGTGTGCCTGTAGAGGTCAGAAGAGGGCATCAAATCCCCTGAAACCAGAGTTACAGGCAGTTGTAAGCTGCCCAAGATGGGTGCTGAGAATTAAACTTGGGTCCTCTGCAAGAGCAGTGTGTGCTCTTAACCACTGAACCACCTCTCTAGTCTTGAAAAATAGGGTTTTTAACCTATGAATTTAGGGAACAAAAACATTGAAATCATAGTTGTGAGGATGCGGGGTGATGGTAAATTTTTGCCCTACCAGAAAAAAGGTAAAAACTGATGAAATTCTTCCTGCAAAGTCTTTTCAATGCTAAAAGCTAAAAGTGTTTTTTATAAAACCACAGTAGAGGCCACAAAATTCGATGTTTTGTTTTATCAGTGATTTTATATTTTAAAAATTATGATTGTTTGCCAGGCGTGGTGGTACATGCCTTTAATCCCACCACTTGGGAGGCAGAGGCAGGCAGATCTCTGTGAGTTCAAGTCCAGCCTGGTCTACAGAGTGAGCTCCAGGCCAGCTGGGACTAAAGGGAGACCCTATCTCAAAAAAAGATAAAAAATAAAAAAATAAAAATTATGCTTCTTTGTTTGCTTGCTTGCTTGTTTAGTTGTTATTGGGGGGGAGGAGACATGTCACAGCAGACATGTGGCATTCAGAGGACAACTTTCGGAAGTGAGCTATCTCCTTCTACCAATGTGGTCCCAGGAATGAAACTCAAGCCATCAGACTTGGTGGTAGGCCAGAGGTTATTTTTTATGTGCATTAGTCATTTGAGTTTGCTCAGTTACAAGATGCTTATTCACGTTTATTTTTTCATTTTAATGCACTATTTATTATTCTGTTTATTATTTTTACCTCCTTATCAACTCCTTGTCTATCACATGCATTTAGGAAAAATATCTCTTTTTCTTCTCATAAGTTTCCTTTTGATTGTGTTTCTAATATCTCTAACAAATGCAAAGCATATCTGTTAACAAGTCTTTGGCAAAGCCTGAGGCTTTTACTTTTACTTTATAAGATCTTTGGAATCCCTCAGTTATAAATGTATTGGGCAAATATTCCATTTCTATCATTTTGTTTGACGTTAAACTTTTTAATAAAATGAATTTCTTTTTGGACATGAGGCAAGACTTTTATTTTAAGGAGACTTTTTTTTTAATGTGCACTGTTTATTAACAAAAAAAACCTTCATTCTCACTGTGTTGCAGTTCCATCTGGTTTATATATTAAGTTCTCACATACAGTGGAATTTCTTTACTGGCTTTCTTTTGTTTCTCTAGTCTGCTCATATATTCTTCTATCAGATCCAACAGAGAGGGTGGGTTAAGCCATGGGGCCCATTAGAACATTGAAGAATGGCAATTTGAGTGCCAAAAATGAATGGCTAAGGGCAGGGAGGTCCTTGAGAAATACTGTGAGTTGAATTCCATCCCCACCAAACCCTGTCCCTCAGTACTTGTGAATACAACCTTACTTACAAATGGGGTCTTTGCAGACACAGTCAAATTAAGATGAGGTTACAGTGGCTCAAAACAATCACTGGTCTCTGTCTACACCAGGGAATCCAGGGAGATTTATATATAGGGACTTCTTCTACTCACCTTTCCATCACTATGACTGAATATCCAAGATAATCAATATATAAGAAGGAAAGATTTGCAATGATGGCGGTGGCCGCTGGGAGAAGTGCTGGGCTGGTGGCCTGGAGAAGAAGATTGTGGCAGGGACTGGCGGCCAGCCAGCTAGCCATGCCTAGTCCCAGCCCTCTGGCAGTGGCCGTGACTGTCGTGGCCCTGGCAGACACAGGAGCAGCATGGCATCATGGACGTGTGAAAGCTGAGGCGCTGGAGGACAGCCTCATGGTGATAGCTCAGGAACAATTATTTGGAGACAAGAGAGACAACAAGATTGGAAAGACAACTCTGCACTACAGTTTAGTCCTTGAGCTCCTACGTGCACCTCGACTCTGGACGGACAGGACTTGGGCATGCCGTGCTCTGCTTCCCTTTTCAATGACAAGGGGAAGAGGAAGAAAGAGTATAACCAATCAATGAAGTGAAGAGAAACCCACAGAGTGGGAGGAAACCTTCACCAGTGATACATCTGACAGAGCATTAACATCTAGAATATATAAACTACTCAAAAACAAAGATGTAAGAAAACAAACAACCCACTCAAAAGATGGAGTAAAGAGCTGAACAGAGACTTTACAAGTGAGGAAATAGAGATGGCCGAGAAACAGCTTAAAAAGTGTTCAACATCACTAATAATTAAGGAAATGCAAATGAAAACCACTTTATGATATCATCTCACTCTGATAAGACTGGCTAGGACCACAAAAACAAAAGACACCAAATGCTGGAGAGGATGTGGGGAAAGGGGAACACTCATCCACTGCTGGTGGGAATGTAAACTCATACAACCACTATGGAAAGCAGTGTGGAGAACCCTTAAAAGACTCAGAATGAACTTGCCACCTGACCCAGTCATACCACTCCTGGGTATATACCCACAAGACTCATCTTACCGCAAAGATACATGCACAGCTATGTTTATTGCAGCTCTCTTCACAATATCGAAGAGCTGGAACCAACCCAAATGCCCCTCAACTGACGGGTGTATAGAGAAAATGTGGTACATCTACACAATGCAGCGGTAAAGAAAGATGATATCATGAACTTTGCAGGTAAATAGATGGAACTAGAAGACATTGTGTTAAGTGAAGTAACACAGTCCCAGAAAAACAAATGACATATGGTATCCCTCATCTGTGGATGCTAGCACCAATACCTAGTAGTAAGGCAAACTGAGCAATGTGTGAGTGTGTGTGTGTGTGTGTGTGTGTGTGTGTATGTATTTTTCTTTTACCTGAAAGCAACTGCACCATTATAATGTGAATACCTTAATGGGATCTGGAATTAACCTACTACTTATTTTCAGACTTTGTAATTGTGGTATATGGGGGGGAAGGGGATGTATGCATACTTTAGAGTAATATAAAATTAAAGAGCAAAAATGTGAATTCAAAAAAGAAAGAAAGACATGTATAGCAGAATGCATGAGCTCTGGTGGGGAGGGCAAGGAAGGGGAATTAGGTCTAAATTTGATTAAGAAATGTTGTATGAAATACACAAAACTTTAATAAAAAAAAATGAAGGAAAGATTTGTTTGGACTCCAGGTTTCAGTCCTGTCACTTTAGAGTCTGTGGTGAGGCAGACCATCATAGCTGTGTGCATGGTGGGGAAAGATGCCCACCTCACAGTAGTTTGAGATGCAAGGAGACAAAGAGGAGAAGCTGGGGTTCCCCACCCCCTTCCCACGCATGTCCCCAGTGACATACTTCCTTCTCCCAGGTCTAACCTCCTAAAGGTTCCATCGCCCAATAACACCGTAAATTAGGGACAAAGCCTTTATCATGCAAGACTTTGGAGGACCCAAATCACAACAATACACACAAAAGAGACACAGGAAATAAGGCCGGATGACCGGGGCAGGGGCAGGAGGTGTACAGCTGAAGCAAGCTGCAGTGTCAAGGATTGCCAGGAGTCGCCTGGGAGTCAAGAGAGGCCTGGAGGAGAGCGGCCCCGAGAGGGCGCCAGGCCCTGATGACACCTTGATCCAGGACTTGGGAGAACAGAGCCAGACTGTCTTACGCCATCCTTTTGTGATATTTTGTCCACGGCAGCCCTAGGAAATGAATCCAAGAATACTTTAAGGGAGAGGCAGGGAAGCTGGAGGTTAGTGGAGGGATGGGCAGCGAGGTCAAAGGGCACCAAGATTGTGTAGGTAGGAGATTTGTACAGTGGAGTGGTAAGAGAGGAAACCAGAGTTGAAGAACTGATAAAAGACAGGAAAGTAGAGCCAGGCGTGGTGGCACACACCTTTAATCCTAGCACTTGGGAGGCAGAGGCAGGCAGAACTTTGTGAGTTCAAGGCCAGCCTGGTCTACGATGTGAGTTCCAGGCCAGTTCAGGCCAGTTGGGTTTATAGGGAAGCCCTGTCTCGAAAAGACAAAAAAAAAAAAAAAAAAAAAAAAAGACAAGGAAGAAGGCAAATAAATGAGTGCAGCCTACACTATCATTTTAGAAGGGGCAAGGAGAGTCTTCAATTAGGAAAGAGAAACAACCTCAAACCAGGAAACTGGCATCTACTCTGACTTTACATTAAACTCAACCTAAACTAGAAATATCATGTGAGAGGTTCAGACTAGGCTAAAAGTCCTAGTACCTCTCTAAATGAGAACAGTTCAGGCAAGGGTGGCCTTTCATGCATTCTTCAAAATGTATGAAATTATCCACTGACCTGGGACCAGATGTCAAAAAACTTTCTGAAGAGCTGAGGTGATGGCTCATAGGTAAAGTGCTTGCCACACAAGAATGAGCACTTGAGTTTGGATCTCGTAGCACCCATAAACAACCCAGAAGGGTATGCCTGTAGTCCCGTGCTGGGAGATGGAGACACAAAGATCCATGGGTCTCACTGGCCAGTCTAGCCAAACTGGTGTGGTCCAGACTCAGGGAGAGATCCTGTCTCAAAGATAAGGTGAAGAAGCAATAGAATACACCTGATATTGACCTTTGACCTCCACTTCACAAGGGCATGGATGTACATACACAAACCAACTTCCTGAAGGTTGCCCGAAAACTTCCTCTGATTCTGTCACACACTGAAAGACTATCCTAAGTCACCAGCCATTTCCCTTCCAGAAAGGATTCCCCTCTGGTCAGCTAAGTCAGAAACCCAGGACAATGTTCACCTGCCTTTCAGGAACCAGTTCCTAGAATCTCAGTGTATTAGTCATTTTTTTGTTGTGATAAACACCATGACCAAGGAACTTATAAAAAGAAGAGTTTATTTGAGTTTATTTGAGCTTATGATGATGGTTCCAGGGAACTAGAGTCCATTGTGTAGGCTGGAGCTGGCGCTGGAGCAGGAAGCCGAGGGTCACATCTCGAAAAGAGCACAGGAAGCAGAGAGAGCAACTGAGACCATGAGGCTTGTTAAAACTCACTAAGCCTGCCCCAGGAACACACTTCCTCCAGCATGGCACACACCACCAAGACCTCCAAAAAACAGCGCCACCAACTGGAGACAAACGTCTGAATACCTAGAGCCTATGGGGGACACTCATTCAAACCACCACACTCAGTCTCGAGAGGATTCTCCCATTGGGACCATTTAGTAGGGAAAACCTTTGTGGAGTCACATCCACCATCCTCCTGGAGACACAGGTTGAGTTTTCCCTGTTACCCATCACTTAGCCTCATCCCATCTCATCAAGGATTACCACCTCTCCCTATCACAGCACACACTGTGATCCGTTCTGTTTGGCATGTTTTAATAGCAGTGAAAATTTCTTGAGAAGAAAATGAGCCATAGTTTATCAAGAACTGGGAGATAAGGGGACAGGCCCCAGGGGATCCAGGGTAGAACTTGACCTTATCGAATACCCCACTCCTGGGAACGCCGTCCATAGACGGTGAAATTGGCTCTGAATTACCAGCTATGTCCATTCTGTTTCCTTCCTGTACCACCCAAGCAGGAACCCCCCCCCCCCACACACACACAAGTATCTGGAGGTGCCTTTGGCGCAGTGTCTACTCTCCAGCAGACCACCTCCCAGACAAGGCTTGTACAAACTCCAGAGCCATGTGGAAGCCAGGATCATCTGAATGCTGGGAGTCTGTGTTCCCAGGCCTGGTGGTGCTGTCCTACTTTTATAATCATACTTGGGAAACATTGCTAAATTAAGCTTTATTTAGCCTCCACCACTTCCTCTGTTTTCCGTTCCTTTTTAGAGCCATCCGAAACAAAACAGCCAGTTATTTAAACCAACAAAGCTCCTTATCACATCACCGATGGGTGTTCCAAAAGGACCCCTGTAAACACCAGATCTGACGGTTCTTACAGTAATCTCAGCAGCTACTACTGACTGCTTTTTATACATGAATTAAGTGCTTCATTTACCTTTTTTAGCTACATCCTCAAAATAGTCACTGAGAAGAGATCCAAATGGAGTTGTTTCCCAAAGTCCATGCTGGTCCCTGAGAAAGCTTCTAAGTCACGGGCTTATAATGAAGGAGAATTTGGAAGGACTAGTAGCATTTGTATTTGTATAACATTTATTGGTTGTATGTCTGTTCTAGTTCCTCTTCCTGTTGCTGGATAAAATACCCTGACAGAACCAACGTAAGGGAGAAAGGGTCTATTCTGGTTCATGGTGGGCATGATGTGATCAGCTGCTTCCAGCTCCCGATGCCTTGAATTCCCCTATCATGATGGACTGTGTCTTTGTTTGATACATAAAAACACAAAATTATACATATTGATGAGGTGTTTGCAGATACATATATGCATTGATTCAATATTTAAAGAAAGATACATGTTGTCTCCTGAAATATTTCTTTTCCTCCTCCTCTTTCTTCTCCTTTTTGACACAAGGTTTCATTCTGTAGCCCAGGCTAGCCTAAAACACTCTGTGTAGGTCCCTTTAATCTTCCTGCCTCAGCCTCTCAAGTGCTTGGTCTATAAGTATGCACCACCATGCCTGGTATGATTTGTCATTAGTTTATGGTGCCTGAAGCTGGAGTTTCAGACAGTTATGTATGCTGGAAACCAACCTCAGAGCCACTGGAAGAACAGTAAGTGCTCTTAACCGATGAGCTACATCTGATAACATTTTTTTTTGTCTTTTTGAGATAAGGTCTCCTTTTAGTCACAGCTGGCCTGGAACTCACTATGTAGACCAAGCTGGCCTTGAACTCGCAGAGATCCACCTACCTCTGCCTCCCAAGTGCTGAGATTAGAGGCACGAGACACCATGCTTGCTGCCCTGGTAACTTCTGAAATCCTTTCTTCTAGGTTTTTGAGGTATGCACTGCATTATTGTTCTTTCTGTTATCTGTATTTTTAAAGTTTATGTATATGAATGTTTTGCCTGTATGTATGTATGTATGTATTTATCTATCATCTATTTATATCTATCCTCTATCTATCTATAATCTAGCATCTATCTATCTATCTATCTATCTATAATCTATCATCTATCTATAATCTAGCATCTATCTATCATCTATAATCTAGCATCTATCTATCTATAATCTAGCATCTATCTGTCATCTATATATCTATAATCTAGTACTTATCAATCTATAATCTAGTATTTATCTATCTATTGATCTATAATCTATCATCTATCTATAATCTAGCATTTATCTATCTATAATCCAGCATCTTTCTATCATCTATCTATCTATAATCTAGCATCTATCTATCTATCTATCTATCTATCTATAATCTATCATCTATCTATCTATCTATCTATCTATCTATCTATCTACCTACCTACCTATCTATTGCACCAGTGAATTCAATGCCCAAGAAAGCCAGAAGAGGGTATTGGATTCCCCTGGAGTTGGAGTTAAGGATGGTAGTTAGCTGCCATATTGGTGCTGGGAACTGATCCCAGATCCTCTACAAGAGCAGCCAGTGCTCTTAACTGCCGAGCCATCTCTCCAGCCCTGAGACTGTAGGAATCTTTGTAAGTTCATAGAAAAGAATTGTTGATAAATTAATATGTTTTGAAGCAATGTTTAAATGAAAGATTTCCCTTAACTGTATTTTAAAAGATAGTCTTGTGTAGGGAAACCCAAGTATGTCCTGTCACTCTGCCATGTCCAAGTTAAGCAAACAATGTGACCAGCCTTCACTTACAACCCAGTCTCCTTATCCAAATATGGTTTCTAGTCTGTAAACTGAGTTCTCAAACACTATGCTATCAGGAAATTTACACACGAGCAAGTAATAAAGCCCTAACCTTTAGAGATTGCATGAGTGTGTGTGCCTGTGTGTGCATGTGTGTATACGTGTGTGTGTGTGTGTGTACACTTTGCACACTGAGGATTTTTGCATTTTGCTGTTTTTTTATTTATTTATTCTTGTTGCAGTGTAAATAATAATCCCAAACTGGAAACAGTGGAATGGATAAACAAGCAGAATTCTTTTTTTAATTATTTATTTTTTATTTTTTATGTATATGAGTGTACTGTCTGCATGTAGGTTGGTGCACCCATGTCATGCAATGCCGCAGAAGTCAGAAAAGGGCATCAGATTCCCCTGGAACTGGAGTTAAAAACAGTTCTTAGCCACCATGTGGGTGCTGGGAATCAAACCCGGGTCCTCTGCAAGAACAGTTGGCGCTCTTAACCACTGAGCCATCTCTCCAGCCCAAACAAGCAGACTCTATTTCATGCAAGGGAATGTGACCCAAAGGTGACAAGACACCCCTGGCTTAAAGGATTCACAGTCCCCATGCTGAGAGAAGAGCCTTTGCACAAGAGAGCACTGTTGCATCTACATGACAATTGGAAGCCAAAATGACTAATCTGTGATGGCAAAATCAAATGAAAGATGCTCCTGGGGGTGGAGTAGAAATCAGTATTGGTTTGAAGTGGCTCGGAAAGATCCCACTGAAGATCAAGTTGCTGCTCATGACAGCGGTTCCGGCCCAGCTCTGCAGGCCCTTCCCCAAACTCAGTCACTGTGCTAGGAACACTTCTACAAGTCACTGGGTGTAAATTCTACATCAAAAGAAAGCCAGGCACAGCAGACACTGACCCTTAATCACGGAGCTACAAGCTGAAGTACTTAGGGGGAAGAATAAATGGCAAATGTAATTTGCTTTTAAGAACATCATAAAAAATTAAGACAGATGAACCGCAGGGCTAAGGAGACGGCTGAAGAGCTTGCCAGGCACGTATGAGGTCCTGAGTCTGGATCTCCAAAACCCACATAAAGCCAGATGCAGTAGGGCTCTTTGTAATCCCAGCATTCCTCTGGAGAAACGGGAGGCAGAACAGAAGAAACCCCGGAGCTCTCTGACTCATTAGCCTGCCATACACAGCCACAAAAAAACCATGCTGTCTCAAACAATAAACATACACAAACATGAAAAAATGATGGACTGTTAGTGTCACTCAGGAGTAGACTACTTGCCTAGCATGCTTAAGGACCTGGGTTCAATCCCCAACAGCAACAAAAGAGAGGAAGAGGAGGAAGAGGAAGAGGAGGAGGAAGAAGAAGAGCAGGCGCAGGACCAGGAGGAGGAGGAGGGGGCAAAGACCTCCCAGTTCTTTCAGAAGCTCCCAGCCTTTAGTAGAAGCAAGCAGATGGCGCTGGGCACCAGTGGTCTTGGTGCACGAGTTGTGGCTAGTACCCAAGATGCTTTTAGTAGCAAGGGCAGACAATGAGACCAGGAAGCAAAAGACAATTTTTGGCTCCAGCTTTGGCCAGAAAAGAGAGGATACATATGTGAGAAAGAAACAAGAAAAAGGAGAGTATGAACAAACCGAATGCACCGCGCAGCCCACCTGAGACCAGTTCGTTATCAGTGCAAAGCACGCCCGGGGGGGGGGGGGGGCAGCACTTGAGCCAGCCCGGCCACTGACTGGTCCAGGACTCAAACTCCATTAATGTGCTTCCAACAGTGCTCAGAGTGTGCACTCTGACTGTGGGAATTTTATTTCTTCTTATCTCTAAGAATAAAAGAAAACTCAAGCTCCATGTGCAGCTCGTGCATAGCTCACTGTTAGATTTGTGAGGAGGACATATACTCACTGGGATTTGCATCTCGTCGTCATTTACTGATTACTGCCTTTCCCTTTCACTTACTTTAGGTGGTCTCTACCCAGTGTTCCCTTTTGCCACCCTCCCCCCATACTGGTGCTGGCCCCTTCTAGGGAGGGGCCCCTTGGGGCCCCTGGCACTACACCAGGCTACAATAAGTCCCCTTTTATGATTCAGTCCAATGTCACCTGTGTTGCATTTGGATCCAGGCAAAATATGGCGTGAGTAGGGATGAGAGCCAGCTGGAGGAAGTTCCTGGGTAACACGTCTGGAAAGAAATACCTTGTCCCAGCTCCTTCCTGTCTCTGCTTCTTAGCTACAAGAAAGGAGCAACTTGGTTTTAGAGCCTCGTTCTGCCTCCCATGATCAAGAAACAATGGAGGCTGCCACCTGTGAACAGAAACTTCTGAAACAGTGAGCCAACAGATATCTTTCCTTCTTCATTGCCGTGACAATGAAGGAACACATCTCTCCCAGGCTCCAACTCCAAATTAACATATGAAATTTGGGGAGGGTGGCTGCATTTCTAACTACCCACTGTGGAGAGTTTATATTCATTTCCATTGTTTCACAGGAAGCTACCACAAAAGATGGCTTACACTCCTTTGTTATCTCAGCGTCTATGGTCAGGAATCTGGATGGGCATTAGCTGGGTCCTTGGCTCAGGCTCCTCCAGACTGAAATGCAGGTGCTCTAGGGCTGTGAGCTCGTACTGGGGTCAATGTCTTTATCCAGGCTCACCATTGATGACTAGAGCCCAGTTCCATGCAGTGGTGGGTTGGGGCTCCATGTTCTCACCGGCTGTCAGACAGCGTTATTGCCAGCTGCCTGCAAGGTGGTTCCCACACAACACAGACTGGTCTAAAGCTAACAGGTTCTCTCTCTCTCTCTCTCTCTCTCTCTCTCTCTCTCTCTCTCTCTCTCTCTCCTGCTATGGAGACCTGTATGTAACTGAGCATCTTAATTCAGTGGTGGCTACCTTGTCATAGTCATAGGTCCCACCTACTCAGGGGAGGGGCCCTGCAGGCCATGCATGCCTGGGTGTAGACATGTTGAGGGACATCTTAGAATTCCTATAGTCTGCCTACTTCTGAGAGAAATAGGCTCAGAATAGCAGACTCTGCAGATGAAGGAAGGGATAGTGCTCTGTCTACCTACCAGGTAGTGTGAAGATTGACACCTTCCCAGATTTTCAGAGAGAGAGAGGGAGAGAAAAAGACAGGAGGGAGGGAGGGAGAGAGAG
This sequence comes from Rhizomys pruinosus, assembly GCA_009823505.1. NCBI lineage: Eukaryota > Metazoa > Chordata > Mammalia > Rodentia > Spalacidae > Rhizomys > Rhizomys pruinosus. The sequence continues at coordinate 825,949 of VZQC01008108.1, forward strand.
AGAGAAAGGAAGAGGAGAGGGGTCTTTGTAAAGAGAGGTAAAGGCAGAGTAGTCTCAGGCAAGCATGCTTTCTGTGTCTTCAAGACTCATATTCTAGCCATTTGTTTCTTTTTTTGGTCTTTTTTTTTTTTGAGACAGGGTCTCCCAGTAGTTGTAGTCACAGCCAGCCTAGAACTCACAGAGATCCGCCTACCTCTGCCACCTGGTGCTGGGATTAAAGGCATGTACTACCACTCCTAGCTTGTTCTAGCCATTTTTAAAAAGTGTAGGGCCTGAGGAAAAGGCTCAGTGGTTAAAGCTTCTGCCACTTGTGAGGACAGGAGTTTGGATCCCCAAAACCCATGAGAATGCTAGGTGGGAACAGTGGCCCACCTATAATTCCAGCCTCAGGCAGTGGAGACAAGGAATCCCCAGAGCAAGCTGATTGGCGAGACCAGCCATATGGTGAGCTCTGGGTCTGACTGAGGGACCCTGCCTCAGAGCATAAGGTGGAAGAGCCACTGAGGATGATTTGTGACACCAACCCAGGACTCCACGGGCACATGGGCACACGGGCACACACACACACACACACACACACACACACTCACACACACAAATAGAAAAAGAAAATAACGTCGAAAAGAAAGCACGTTTACTGAAGAACTGGAAGTAAGCGTCTGTTCTCAGGCTTCTCTGGATTGTGTGGCCCCACGGCTGTTTATGAGACATGTAGACTTTCTACTCAGAAGCACAGACCTCATACAGGCAGCGAAGAACTTAACTTCTCTTTAAGAACCTCCTTCAAAAGAATTTCATCGTGCAACTTCAGGACTGACACGATTTGAGTCCAAACTGTCCCCCAAATCTCCTGCTTTGAGTGTCAGTCCCCAGCTAGTGCAGTCACTCTGAAGGTCCTGCAGCTGGGAGAAGAGGTGCCTGGGGTGGGTAGTCGCAGGTCATTGCCACCTCTGGTTCCACCTGCTCCTCCTCCGCTTCCTGCTCTCCATGACTCACCTCCTCTACCTGTTTTTCCCCATTACCATGGATGCCCATCACCAGAATTCTCACCACGCCTTTTCCAAATTATAGACAGAAATCACTCTGAAACCATCTGCTCTCTATTATGCATTTTTGCTACCACAGTAATGACACAAGGAGAGACTTTTGGTGTTGATGACAGCCTTCGATAAAAGTTTAAAGCTTCTTCTTTGCATAACCCCAGTGAGGGCCTAGAAAATTATTTATATATTCATAGATAAGAGAGAAAAAGACATGGCTGAAAAGAGATGTAGAAATCACCCATCTATCATCCTAAAGCTAAGATCATCTCAGGTTTGGTATTGAGCATCTCCAACGACCACATCCCCAAACACTTATTCTAGTCGCTGGGCAGACAGACAGGCAGACTGAGACCATCCTGGCCATCTCTCAGGGAAGCAGAAACTAAGGCTAGAGATAGGCTGTCAGGAAACCACCCTGTGAAGGAGGTTCCAGCTGCAGGAGCTAGGGTAGTCCACTCCAGTTCCCGAAGCTTTCCATTCCAGCTTGAGGAGGCTGAGGTCGCTCCTGCCCACTTTTCATTAGGACTGCTGGCTGGCAGGAAATCATTTTGTGGGAGCTCTTTGCTACATGCTCAGCTCAGTGGGAACTCAATAAACAAAAAAAGCCAGACTTAGATCTGTGAAAGATTCACATGGCAGGACCGAAAGCAAAGAGGACAGAGCAGCCAGCCCAGGGGTAGTGAGTGATTAATTGCTAGATGGTGCAGATAAAAACCTTCAAGACGCTCAGGAATCACATCATGCTGAGATGCTAAGGATGTGTGGCTTGATTAAAAAATTTCCAGCATGAGTTGAGTTCAAAAACAGCTAGCTTTTCCTCTCGGCCGTCCTGCCAGTCGGTCGCCCCACAGGTCCTTTAGAGGTTCAGAATTTAAGGTGTTTCCAGACATTTTTTTTTTTTTTTAGAAATGTCAAGTTGGCACTTAAAATTGGTTCCCAAACAACAGCAGGAAGGCTCAAAGAAGTAGTCATTTTTAATAATAATTTTTCTTTGATGGGTGTCTGAGGTATAGTAGGACACACAGAAAGCTGGAGTCTATGGTCTTTTCTCAATGATGTCTGCAGCTTACAAGTCAGAGCATTTAGTAACTCACTCTCTTTTCTGAGTCTGTCTGTACCCGAGGAAGCCATCCAAAAGGATCTACTGAGCCCCTACTTAGAACAAAGCTGACCTTGAACTTGTCTTTCTAGACCTTCATTAGAGGCTAGTAAGTAACAAGTCACTATAGCAGTGTGTTTACAGCCTGTAAAAATTACGATAAATCTAAGGGGCTTGAAATAGCAATGATCTTCCACCGGGTGGACATCCTTGGGTGCAGCTCTCTTTTGCTGCATTCGCTTGGGAGCAAGGCTGGAAAAGCCCAGGCTGGCCTCAGGCCTCCACAGTCCCCCAATCATGAAGGAGCTGACCTGCGAGTTTTGAGATGTACTGGCTGGCTTCTGTTAAATTGGTGTCCTAGTTATCCTTAACTGTCAGCTCTGCACAGTGTAGTCACTTGAGAAAGGAGTCTCACTTGAGGGGTTGCCCAGACCAGAGGGGCCTGTAGGCATGTCTGGGAGGGAGTGTCTGTTAATTGTTATGTGGAGGCTCAGCCCACCGTGGGAGGCCATTTTCCCTGGCAAGTGGTCCTGCAGTTGTATACAAAAGCTGCTAAACATGAACACGTAGTGACCACAAGAGGGTTCCTCTATGTCTCTGTTTCAGTTTCCTATCGATTTCTGCCCTGACCTCCCTCAATGCTGGACTGAAAGACCACTGTAAGATGAAAACCAACCCCCCCCCCCACTGCTGTTGGTCCAGTTTTTTTCTTAATATTATTTTTTATTTGCCATTTATGTGTCTGAATGTATTGTCCTGCAGAGGTCCTTTGCACGTCGGGACATGCCACGCCGCGGGGTCAGAAGAGTGGGTCTCCCCTGCAACTGGAGTTCTCCTGGAATTGGAGTTTTTTAGACGGCTCTCGTGCCGCCATTGGGTGCTGGGATCGAACCCGGGTCCTCTGCAAGAGCTGGGTCGGTCGCTCTTAACCGCTTAGCCAATCTCTCCAGCCCCAGGTTTTTTTTTTTTTTTTTTTTTTTTTATACCACAGCAACAGAAAGAGAATCTGGGGTAAGAGGGAAGTCTATTTCTGTCCTTGTTGATAAAATGTGGCCATAGTGACTCTCGTACGTAGTGGATGGCAAACTACCTTAGTATGTACACAAATTGAAAACTAGCTTAAGAACGTATTCTCCTAACAGCTGAGTCTCAGTGAATCACAGAATCAAGCATCAGTCACTCACAGGCTGCCAACTGGGCAGCTGATGTCCATATAAGTTAAGTGTTGACTGCAGCCGCCCAGCCTCCCTCTAGCATGCTTCTTACTGACTGTAAGTCTTACTGACTATAGCAGTAAGCTTCACAGGTAGGGATGCTAGGACTTCGAACTCAGTTCTGGATTCTAAAGCCGCTGGATTCCAAAATTTTACTTAAATAAATTTTCTAATTTAAACTCATCTTCGATTTTTTTTTTTTTTTTTGGCAGGGCTCCATAGCCCCAGCTGCTCCTCGAACTCACAGTTAGACCAGGCTGGCCTGAATTTTACAGATATTTTCTTTTAATCATTTCAGTGATGAGTTCTCCAACAGAAGCCTGTGTGTACAGATTCTTGGCAATCATTTGCTGTATCTAATGTCACAATGCCAACCCAAGTCATACAACCAAATAGGGCACTGGGTCTACACAAACAAGGTCAGGAAAATCGGGAGATGTGACATAGCCTGCCCCCCTATCCCCAGGGAAAAGACAGTCTGAGAGTCGGCTATCCTAACAGAGCATGATCTTGAAACACAAGCTAAATTGAGATGTAAACAAATGGAATAAGCTGTATTTCTCATACATTTGAGTTTTGCACGTTTTATTTGTATAAAGCACTGGGAATTATTGGGCTGTGATCAAGTCAGCCTTGGAGGCAGAAGTGTGGACAGCTTAAGCTCCCAACGTCATCTCAAGTTCACTGAGTGCTCCTTTCAATGATATTAGTCTTCTCTAACCTAGGAGAGAAAGGACTTGAACTTGGAGGGATGCAATTATAAACATATTATTTGAGCATTTGCTCAGCCCATTATAGAGAATGTAAAGATGTAGAAAGGAACCAAAAAGATATGGAATTTATGTTCTAATAGGGTGAAAAGACCCAAGATAGATAATCAAGTACATAGTTATTAGATGTATGATGTGCTTAGGGAAAAATAAGCCACCAGCTGGGGGGTGGGAGGGAGAGAAATGAGGATCCAACTACAGACAAGAAGAAGCATGGGAGGGAGCCCCACAGACATCTGATAGAAAGGTCTTCCAGAGAGGTAGACCAGCAAGAGCAAGGCTCCCAGAGGGGTGACTAGCCCTCATTTGGGGGTGGCAGATAGGAAGAGCCTAGTGCATTGTGGCAATTATGTTACCGTAGGTGAAAGTGGTGTGGTCAGAGATGCAGGGACCCACGTCACATCTTCATAAAGACTTTATCCGTTTTGACTTGAGTATTGTGATTTGGATGCTTGTTTTGGTTTCGAGACATCAGGATTCAATCTGTGGAACTAACAAGGTTGAAACTGGGAGCAAACAGGATTATGGAACATAACTACAGGTGCTCCGAGTCCAAGAGGGGTGTTTCCATCTCTTCTTCAAGAAATCATGCAACAAGCAAAAAAATCACCATGTGTTCAGTCTTAGAATCCAAACAGCCTCCTGCTGGTCCTCAGCAGCAAGGAGGCTAGACATCTCTTTTAGACGCTAGTGTAGCTTATAGCACCTACCTCCGTCATAGCAGGGTGAGAAGATCAACTCCAGAAAAGCAGATCCAGAGGACAGTGTGTTTTGCATGTATGTTGGATAGATGGATGGTTGATAGATGATGTTAGATAATGACGATGATAGATAGATAGATGATAGATGATAGATATGATGAATATAGATGAGATAGGATATCGATTAGCGCTAATGTAGTGTACAAGATGCACATAGCTTATACAGTCAGTCACTCGCTGTTTCCATCTTTACGATCGACAGTCTATCATAGACTGATTGATATGTATAGTGATAGCTGATGATATAAAGTAGTGATAGATAATGATAGTCACTATGATTACTGATGACGTAGATATACTATGACTAGATGATCAGCATAGACAATGATTCCACTGTGCCCACCGCATATTCTAATAGCAATAGGTATGATGGAACAGACCGCTACATATAGCTATACCCTATTAAGTCAGACAACTTGCATGCACCTCAGATCGTGGGTATTTCTCAGCCTCCATAACCAAATATCTAGAAAGAGATTTATTATGTACTCATAGAGGCTAAGCTATCCCATAATTTGGATAATAGGGAAAGCCAGTGTAGCCAATATGGTGGGTCTCCACCAGTTTGGCCCAGGCTAGTTTAAAAGCCTTCCAGGTAACAGTGCATATTCCAAGCTGAGACTGAAGCCACAATCAGGAGCATTGTGAGCAGAAACAGAGACAAATTCCACCCTTGTCTTAGCTTGGCTTCTATTGTTGTGTTTAAACACTGACCAAAACCAACTTGGGGAGTGTTCTAGTTGGGTGTCTCCATTGCTGTGATAAAACACCAGACCAAGACCAACTTGGAGGAAAGGGATTTAATTTATTTTATATCTCCTGGGTCACTAGTTATCACCTGGAGGAGCCCATCTGTAGGAACTCAGGGGCAAGAAGCTGGGAGCAGAGCTGAACACAAGGCCATAGAGGACCACCTGCTATATTTGGCTCCATCTGGCCTGGCTCCCGGCTACTTTCTTATACAATACAGGAGCCTCTGCCCAGGGTGGTGGCACCACCCACAGTGGGCTGGGCCCTCACACATCACTCAGCAATCAGGAAAATACCCCACAGACAGGGCCACAGGCCAGTCCAACTGCAGGGACTTCCCCAATTGAGGCTCCACAACCCAGGTGTGTCAATTGACACTAATGCTATCCAGGCAGAAGAAAGAAAAGGTTAATTATGCTCACTGCTTTCAGATCACCTCCAATCACTGAGGGAAGTCAGGGTGGAGGAGCGACAGGACACAGAAACCGAAGTGGAGATCATGGGAGCAGTGCCCTGTTCCTTGCCTGTGTCCAGCTACTTCCTGTCCTTCCTTCCTTCCTTCCTTCCTTCCTTCCTTTCCTATCAAAAAAAGAGGAAAAAAAAAAAAAAGAAAAACCTTCCTTTCCTGTTTCTCTTCTTTTTTTTTTTATTTTTTTCACATCCCTTTTGGAGACAGGGCCTCCCTTGCAACTCCAACTCCAGCTGCTCTTAGAACTCACTATGTTAGACCGAGGCTGCCCTTGTTTTCTCACACAGAATCTGCTTGCCTGCTTTCTGGTGTGGTGTTAAAGGGCGGACACCATCACACCTACCTAAACATTTATCTCACATAGGCCCAGGCCCAACTGCCCAGGGAATCGGCCCCACTGTACAGTACACTTGGGCCGCCTACATCAATTAGCATTAGAGCACCCCCCCATAGGCTTAGCCACAGGCCAGTTTGCTGGAGGTAATTCCTTAATAAGAGTTCCTCTTCACAAATGACTCTAGTTTGTGCCCAGTGCTAAAAACTAACTGGCACAACTTTTCTCTGGACTCAATGACAAGGTGGGATTGATTCCTGAGTTCACTAACACAACGATTCATTTCTTCTAGACACACCTGCACAGAACACACAGATAAAGGAATGAGGTATCTGGACATCCCATTTGGCCCGGTCAAGCTAGCTCATAGACCTATCATAGTAGGCTTCCATTTCTTTTCATTTGATTTTTGTCCCCCAGAGAAACAGTCCGGTAGTGTGAGTCCAGTGCACATCTTTAGGAACCTCCTCCAGCTTGGGTCTCACGGTGCCTCTCAGTTGTTTGTACTTGAATTTCCCAAAGGGACCTTGCTGTCCAGCCACCCATACTGCTCAGGGAAGACACTAGAAGAGCCTAGTCTCTCTAGGATACTCCAAGGACGAGTTAGCTATTGACTTGACCCAGTAGGGCTCAGACACGAGACTGGCTGGATGTTATCTCTGTCATCAACGGTTTAGTCATCTATTCAAGACAAACCAAGTCCTTGGGGAGGAAACAGGCAGAGGTGGAAAGAGGCTGGATTTTCTTATCCCTACCTCGCCCACCAACCTGGAAACTCTTCCCCAATGGCTCTTCTGTCACCCAGTCACACGAACTTGTGGCGTTAAAGACGCAAGTGCGTACTGGGCCCTGTCTCACACCTGGTGTCAATGGATCTCTCACCACACCCAATATGCCTATCAGCTTGGCTTGTGTGACCATGGGGGCCATAGCCCTGTCCTGAGCAGCTCTGTCTGATGTTTCATTTCTCTGTGTCCTCACTCCTCGTCTGAGCAGGTATTGTCTGCAGCTCATGTTGAATCAGAATGTAAATTCAGCAATATCTATACACCTGTTCAAGAGCATCTCCTAGAGACTGCAACTTTATATGTCAGGTTTGTCCTGAGGGATGCTGAATGTAATCGGGAGACAATGGGGAGGGGAATTCCCTCCTGAAGACATCTTCCCTTTATTAAAACAAGTGCTGGAGTAAAGCTGAGCTAATCACAAGAACAGGAAATGAGACAGGGCCAAACGCAGTTCAACTGTGTCATGATCTCACAGAATTTCCATTAGCTGGACCTGCCTGCTTTGGTCGGCTTTCGGTTGCTAAGATAAAATACTTGAAAAGATCAACTTAAAAGAAGAAAAGAGTTTTTCTTTATACTTTGATACTTTAGTCCAGGAAAATTAGTCAGGTGCGGGTGTGGGTTTGGGGCTTAGTGGTTAAGGCCAGACAGATATCCACAACAGAAGCTTGGTTTGCACAAAAAGTCGACCTCATGGGGGAGGGAGGGGGTGGCGGAACAGGAAGACAGAGCAGGAGGGCCCGTGACTCAGTGAGCATCCCTAATGACCTCACTTCCTCCTGCTAGACCCCACGTCTAGGTTTCCACCTTACATTTCCATAGGCCTCACAGGCTGCAGCCCAAGCCTTGAACGCAGCGGTCTTTGGAGAACTTAAGAGCTGGACCGTGGACCACAGCAGGCTCCTTTCCCTAGTTCTGCCAGCAGTCTGCAGCCAAATTTCCTTTCGTGGCCTTCCTGTGCCAAGAAAAACCATCTCCATCTCGCAGCTTGGACAAGCCATGCTGTGACTGCAGCTCTCCCCGGGCCTTAGGCAAGTGTTCATGGCTGAACACATACTTTTCCTATGGAGGTGAGAAGTGCTGACATCTGACATAGCTGGGAGGACAGGCTTTAAGCTAGGACAGGCTCACATAGCCCTCTGCATGGTTTCACAGCCTCATGTGCCCTACAAAAGAGTGGTGCTGCTTCTGGAATTTTAAAGAGAAGATATGTTGGGTGGGTATGCATGCCAGCTAAGGAGATACCAAATTGGGACATTTGAGAAGGAGAAGAAGGCAAGGTCATTACCAGGCATTCCATTTGTCTTGTTACGAGAGAGTCCTTCCCCTCTGTGTACACCCCAGTAGACAGCACTTGTTCAACGGAATTCGTCTGCTATAAGCTGTTTGTTTCTCCCACTGCTGTAAAAAACATCTGACCAGAACTCATCTTGGAGAGGAAGGGTTTATCATTTTACACTCCGGGTCACAGTCACAACTGGTGGGGCCAAGAGGGAGGAATCAGGGCAGTGAACTGGAGCGCAGTAGCTGTAAGCACAGGCACATGGGGAAGGCTGCTTACGGCTTGCTCCCCTGGGCCCCATGCCCAGCAGGCTTCTTAGACAATAGAGGGCCACCAGTGCCGTCCGGTGTGGGGACCACCCACAGTGGGCTAGGCCTCCCAAATACTTAGCAATCAAGGAAATCCCCACAGACATGGCCACAGGCCAGTCCCAATGAGGCAATTTTTCCAGTTGAGGCTCCTCAACCCGGTGTTGTCAAGTTGAAACTAAAGACTATTCAACCCACTGTTTCCATAGAGAAATTTATATGAAAACAAATGGGGCAGGACTAAAAATCAGCCTTATTGCTAGAGATTACATGGGGAATGTCTTCATGGGTTTATAATGATGATGAGGAAGTGGGTGGAGAGATTTTACCAATGAGCTACTGACCGTGGCTATCACAAGCAAAACTGCCTCTCCAGGCCTCTCCAAAGCTGTGGGGCCGCCTGCTTGGAAGGCAGTGGAAGAGAAGGGTCGTGGTCATCAGGGAGGCGCAGGGCACCCCGCCACAGCTCTGCAAGGCTGGCTTGGCCCAGGGCAGCTTGGAACTAGCAAAAGGCGCGAAAAGGAACCTGGGTGCTCTAGCCTTCCCTTGTCAGAGAAAATAGAGGCGTTGGGAGTGGCAAAACAGCTGGGACAACTGGGATGTGAGGCGTTCTGTCATGGTTAATCCTGGGTGTCACTGACTGGACTAAGGAACACATATAAGAGAGAAGGGTCTTCTGATTGGACCAACCTCAACCCGATGGCCCAACCCAAAATGTGGGTGTTACCTTCTGCCGGCATGCAGAATTTAAGTCCAACGGCAGCGGGAGCTGGGGTTCCTTTTTCCTTTTCTCTTGCGGCTTGCCTCTCTCATCATGGTGAGTTTCCCTTGCTCTGTGATCAACCTTCGGATCCTAAACCGCGTGTTTTGTTGTACCGAGGACTGGCAGATCTCCTGAATCCATTCGGGCCTTCAGCACTAAACTGGGACTACTGAGACATCCAGCCGTGCGAAGACTGAGCAGTTCCCTTGATTCCCCGGCCTCTCCAGTTCGGCGCTACAGTTAGCTCCGTCACGTGAGCAAAACAATAAATTGTATATAGTTATAATTCATCCTGGTGCTTCTGTTTCTTTGAGAAACCGGACTAATACAGATTTTTTGTGTACCAGGCAGTGGTTCTAGACAAAAGAATTGAAAGGACTAACATTTCTTTAGTGGCTTGGTAGCTCTTGGAGCTCCGCTCTTACCATACCCAATTGAAGCATCTAGAAGTTACTGAAGGCCCAATCTCTCCAGCCCCAGTTTTTTTTTTTTTTTTTTTTTTTATCCAAGCAACAGAAAGAAATCTGGGGTAAGAGGAAGTTCTATTTCTGTGCCTTGTTGATAAAATGTGGCCATAGTGACTCTCGTACGTAGTGGATGGCAAACTACCTTAGTATGTACACAAATTGAAAACTAGCTTAAGAACGTATTCTCCTAACAGCTGAGTCTCAGTGAATCACAGAATCAAGCATCAGTCACTCACAGGCTGCCAACTGGGCAGCTGATGTCCATATAAGTTAAGTGTTGACTGCAGCCGCCCCCAAAAGCCTCCCCCCTCATAGCATGCTTCTTACTGACTGTAAGTCTTACTGACTATAGCAGTAAGCTTCACAGGTAGGGATGCTAGGACTTCTGAACTCAGTTCTGGATTCTAAATGCCGCTGGAGTCCAAAAATTTTACTAAATAAAATTTTTCTAATTTAACTCATCTTCGATTTTTTTTTTTTTTTTTGGCAGAGTCTCCATAGCCCCAGCTGGCCTCGAACTCACAGTTGTAGACCAGGCTGGCCTTGATTTTACAGATATTTTCTTTTAATCATTTCAGTGATGAGTTCTCCAACAGAAGCCTGTGTGTACAGATTCTTGGCAATCATTTGCTGTATCTAATGTCACAATGCCAACCCAAGTCATACAACCAAATAGGGCAGGGTCTACACAAACAAGGTCAGGAAAATCGGGAGATGGTACATAGCCTGCCCCCCCCCCTATCCCCAGGGAAAAGACAGTCTGAGAGTCGGCTATCCTAACAGAGCATGATCTTGAAACACAAGCTAAATTGAGATGTAAACAAATGGAATAAGCTGTATTTCTCATACATTTGAGTTTTGCACGTTTTATTTGTATAAAGCACTGGGAATTATTGGGCTGTGATCAAGTCAGCCTTGGAGGCAGAAGTGTGGACAGCTTAAGCTCCCAACGTCATCTCAAGTTCACTGAGTGCTCCTTTCAATGATATTAGTCTTCTCTAACCTAGGAGAGAAAGGACTTGAACTTGGAGGGATGCAATTATAAACATATTATTTGAGCATTTGCTCAGCCCATTATAGAGAATGTAAAGATGTAGAAAGGAACCAAAAAGATATGGAATTTATGTTCTAATAGGGTGAAAAGACCCAAGATAGATAATCAAGTACATAGTTATTAGATGTATGATGTGCTTAGGGAAAAATAAGCCACCAGCTGGGGGGTGGAGGGAGAGAAATGAGGATCCAACTACAGACAAGAAGAAGCATGGGAGGGAGCCCCACAGACATCTGATAGAAAGGTCTTCCAGAGAGGTAGACCAGCAAGAGCAAGGCTCCCAGAGGGGTGACTAGCCCTCATTTGGGGGTGGCAGATAGGAAGAGCCTAGTGCATTGTGGCAATTATGTTACCGTAGGTGAAAGTGGTGTGGTCAGAGATGCAGGGACCCACGTCACATCTTCATAAAGACTTTATCCGTTTTGACTTGAGTATTGTGATTTGGATGCTTGTTTTGGTTTCGAGACATCAGGATTCAATCTGTGGAACTAACAAGGTTGAAACTGGGAGCAAACAGGATTATGGAACATAACTACAGGTGCTCCGAGTCCAAGAGGGGTGTTTCCATCTCTTCTTCAAGAAATCATGCAACAAGCAAAAAATCACCATGTGTTCATTCTTAGAAATCCAAACAGCCTCCTGCTGGTCTTCAGCAGCAGAGGGAGGCTAGACATCTCTTTTAGACGCTAGTGTAGCTTATAGCACCTACCTCCGTCATAGCAGGGTGAGAAGATCAACTCCAGAAAGCAGGATCAAGAGGAAGTGTGTATTTGCTGTATGTGTAGATAGATGGATGCTTGATAGAGGAAGTTAGATCAGATGATAGATAGAGGATAGATGGCTGAGATGATAGATTGATGGAGGATGATAGATGATCGCTAATAGATGATGAAGATGAAGATCGATAGGTAGATGCAGTCGAAATAGATATCGTAATCATGATGATGATCAAATATAGATGTATCTTAGCTTAGTACAGACAACGCTGTTTCGTAGTTTTTACGACGTATGTGCTCATAGATGATAGATGACATACTATATGCATTCTTCATAAGTGATCATGAATCATGAGTCAATCTACACACGAGATACTTCCAGCATGGTGCCATAATGATCACTCCCTCCCCCCGTCCAATACATTTCCGTATGTGACCCTACATCTATACCCCTTTAATCAGACCAATTATGACCCCTCCAGATCTGTGGTATTCTCAGCCTCATAACCACATTATCTGAGAAGCAGATTTATTAATGTACTCATAGAGGCTAAGCTATCCCGATAATGTTGGATAATAGGGAAAGCCAGTGTAGCCAATATGGTGGGTCTCCACCAGTTTGGCCCAGGCTAGTTTAAAAGCCTTCCAGGTAACAGTGCATATTCCAAGCTGAGACTGAAGCCCAAGAATCAGGAGCATTGTGAGCAGAACAGAGACAAATTCCACCCTTGTCTTAGCTTGGCTTCTATTGTGTGTGTTTAAACACTGACCAAAACCAACTTGGGGAGTGTTTTCTGTTTGTGGTCTCCATGGCTGTGATAAAACACTCTGAACCAATACCAACTTGGGGACGAAGGGAGTTATTTATTTTATATCTCCTGGGTCACTAGTTTATCACTTAGGAGCCCAATTAGGTAGGAACTCAGGGGCAGGAAGCTGGAGGCAGAAGTGAAGCACAGGCCATAGAGGAACCACCTGCGTATTGGCTCACTCCTTGGCCAGGCTCAGCCGCTTTTCTTTACAATACAGGACCCACTGCCCAGGGGGTGGCACCACCACAGTGGGCTGGTCCCTCACACAATCACTCAGCAATCAGAAAAACCCCACAGACAGGGCACAGGCAAGTCCAACTGCAGGTACTTCCCCAATTGAGGCTCCACAACCCAGGTGTGTCAAGTGACAATAATGCTATCCAGACAGGAGAAAGAAAGGGTTAATATGCCACTGCTTTCCAGATCACCTCCATCACTGAGGGAAGTCAGTGGTAGGAGCAGGACACACAGATAACCGAAGTGGAGATCATGGGAGCAGTTGCCTGTTCCTTTGCCTGTCTCCAGCTGACTTCCTTCCTTCCTTTCCTTCCTTCCTTCCTTCCTCTTTCGCTTCCCTTCCTTCCTTTCTCTTCTTTTTTTTCTTTTATTTTTTCATCCCTTTTGAGACGGGCCTCCTGCAAAACTCCAACTCCGCTGCCTCTAGAACTCACTATGTAGACCCAGGCTGCCCTTGTTCTCACCGAAATTCTTGCTTGCTCTGCTTTCTGAGTGCTGGGGTTAAGGCGACACATCACACTGGACCTAAACATTTAATCTCACATAGCCCAGGCCCACCTGCCCAGGGAGATGGCCCACCTGTACAGTACACTGGGCCGCCTACATCAATTAGCAATAGAGCACCCCCCCATAGGCTTAGCCACAGGCCAGTTTGCTGGAGGTAATTCCTTAATAAGAGTTCCTCTTCACAAATGACTCTAGTTTGTGCCCAGTGCTAAAAACTAACTGGCACAACTTTTCTCTGGACTCAATGACAAGGTGGGATTGATTCCTGAGTTCACTAACACAACGATTCATTTCTTCTAGACACACCTGCACAGACACACACAGAAATAAAAGCTGAATGAGGTATCTGGACATCCCATGGCCCGGTCAAGCTAGCTCATAGACCTATCATAGTAGGCTTCCATTTCTTTTCATTTGATTTTTGTCCCCCAGAGAAACAGTCCGGTAGTGTGAGTCCAGTGCACATCTTTAGGAACCTCCTCCAGCTTGGGTCTCACGGTGCCTCTCAGTTGTTTGTACTTGAATTTCCCAAAGGGACCTTGCTGTCCAGCCACCCATACTGCTCAGGGAAGACACTAGAAGAGCCTAGTCTCTCTAGGATACTCCAAGGACGAGTTAGCTATTGACTTGACCCAGTAGGGCTCAGACACGAGACTGGCTGGATGTTATCTCTGTCATCAACGGTTTAGTCATCTATTCAAGACAAACCAAGTCCTTGGGGAGGAACAGGAGAGGTGGAAAAGGCTGGATTTTCTTATCCCTACCTCGCCCACCACCTGGAAACTCTTCCCCAATGGCTCTTCTGTCACCCCAGTCACACGAATTTTGGGTAAAGACAGGCAAGGTGGTACTGGGCCCTGTCCAACACTGGTGTCAATGGATCTCTCACCACACCCAATATGCCTATCAGCTTGGCTTGTGTGACCATGGGGGCCATAGCCCTGTCCTGAGCAGCTCTGTCTGATGTTTCATTTCTCTGTGTCCTCACTCCTCGTCTGAGCAGGTATTGTCTGCAGCTCATGTTGAATCAGAATGTAAATTCAGCAATATCTATACACCTGTTCAAGAGCATCTCCTAGAGACTGCAACTTTATATGTCAGGTTTGTCTGATGGGATGCTGACATGTATCGGGAGACAACACACACACACACACACACACACACACTCACACACACAAATAGAAAAAGAAAATAACGTCGAAAAGAAAGCACGTTTACTGAAGAACTGGAAGTAAGCGTCTGTTCTCAGGCTTCTCTGGATTGTGTGGCCCCACGGCTGTTTATGAGACATGTAGACTTTCTACTCAGAAGCACAGACCTCATACAGGCAGCGAAGAACTTAACTTCTCTTTAAGAACCTCCTTCAAAAGAATTTCATCGTGCAACTTCAGGACTGACACGATTTGAGTCCAAACTGTCCCCCAAATCTCCTGCTTTGAGTGTCAGTCCCCAGCTAGTGCAGTCACTCTGAAGGTCCTGCAGCTGGGAGAAGAGGTGCCTGGGGTGGGAGTCTGCAGGTCATTGCCACCTCTGGTTCCAGCCTGCTCTCTCCGCTTCCTGCTCCTCCATGACTCACCTCCTCTACCTGTTCCCATTACCATGGATGCCCATCACCAGAATTCTCACCACGCCTTTTCCAAATTATAGACAGAAATCACTCTGAAACCATCTGCTCTCTATTATGCATTTTTGCTACCACAGTAATGACTACAAGGAGAGACTTTGGTGTTTGATGACAGCCTTCGAGTTAAAGCTTCTTCTTTGCATAACCCCAGTGAGGGCCTAGAAAATTATTTATATATTCATAGATAAGAGAGAAAAAGACATGGCTGAAAAGAGATGTAGAAATCACCCATCTATCATCCTAAAGCTAAGATCATCTCAGGTTTGGTATTGAGCATCTCCAACGACCACATCCCCAAACAGGCTTATTCTAGCGCTGGGGAACAGACAGGCAGACTGAGACCATCCTGGCCATCTCTCAGGGAAGCAGAAACTAAGGCTAGAGATAGGCTGTCAGGAAACCACCCTGTGAAGGAGGTTCCAGCTGCAGGAGCTAGGGTAGTCCACTCCAGTTCCCGAAGCTTTCCATTCCAGCTGAGGAGGCTGAGGTCGCTCCTGCCCACTTTTCATTAGGACTGCTGGCTGGCAGGAAATCATTTTGTGGGAGCTCTTTGCTACATGCTCAGCTCAGTGGGAACTCAATAAAAAGGCCAGACTTAAGTCTGTGAAAGATTCAATGGCAGAACCGAAAGCAAAGAGGACAGAGCAGCCAGCCCAGGGGTAGTGAGTGATTAATTGCTAGATGGTGCAGATAAAAACCTTCAAGACGCTCAGGAATCACATCATGCTGAGATGCTAAGGATGTGTGGCTTGATTAAAAATTTCCAGCATGAGTTGAGTTCAAAGCTAGCTTTTCCTCTCGCCGTCTGCCAGTCGGTCGCCCACAGGTCCTTTAGAGGTTCAGAATTTAAGGTGTTTTCCAAACATTTTTTTTTTTTTTAGAAATGTCAGTTGGCACTTAAAATTGGTTCCCAAACAACAGCAGGAAGGCTCAAAGAAGTAGTCATTTTTAATAATAATTTTTCTTTGATGTGGTGTCTTAGTTATAGTAGGACACACAGAAAGCTGGAGTCTATGGTCTTTTCTCAATGATGTCTGCAGCTTACAAGTCAGAGCATTTAGTAACTCACTCTCTTTTCTGAGTCTGTCTGTACCCGAGGAAGCCATCCAAAAGGATCTACTGAGCCCCTACTTAGAACAAGGCTGACCTTGAACTTGTCTTTCTAGACCTTCATTAGAGGCTAGTAAGTAACAAGTCACTATAGCAGTGTGTTTACAGCCTGTAAAAATTACGATAAATCTAAGGGGCTTGAAATAGCAATGATCTTCCACCGGGTGGACATCCTTGGGTGCAGCTCTCTTTTGCTGCATTCGCTTGGGAGCAAGGCTGGAAAGCCCAGGCTGGCCTCAGGCTCCACAGTCCCCCAATCATGAAGGAGCTGACCTGCGAGTTTTGAGATGTACTGGCTGGCTTCTGTTAAATTGGTGTCCTAGTTATCCTTAACTGTCAGCTCTGCACAGTGTAGTCACTTGAGAAAGGAGTCTCACTTGAGGGGTTGCCCAGATCAGAGGGGCCTGTAGGCATGTCTGGGAGGGAGTGTCTGTTAATTGATGTAGGAGGGCTCAGCCCACCGTGGGAGGCCATTCCCTGGGCAAGTGGTCCTGAGTTGTATACAAAAGCTGGCTAAACATGAACCTGTAAGTGAGCCAGCAAGCAGGGTTCCTCTATGGTCTCTGTTTCAAGTTCCTATCTGAGTTTCTGCCCTGACCTCCCTCAATGATGGACTAAAGAACTTGTAAGATGAAATACCACCCCCCCAACTGCTTTTGGTCAGTTTTTTTTTAATTATTATTTTTTTATTTCCATATGTGTATGAATGTATTGTCTGCATGCAGGTCTGTGCACTCGTGACATGCAACGCCGTGGAGGTCAGAAGAGGGTGTCGGTCTCCCCTGGAACTGGAGTTCTCCTGGAATTGGAGTTTTAGACGGCTCTCGGCCGCCATGTGGGTGCTGGGGATCGAACCCGGGTCCTCTGCAAGAGCGGTCGGCACTCTTAACCGCTAGGCCATCTCTTCAGCCCCAGTTTTTAATGTTACTGACAATAATCCATTTTAAAAGCACTGTTTTGTTGGTGATAATGGTTACAGAATACTGAGTGTACTTACTACCAATGAGTTTAAGCTTTAGAAAATAGTTTAAATGATAAATCTATTACATATATTTTACAAGTTAAAACAATTGTTTTCTAACACCATGCAACTAAAGTATTTATTTATTTATTTATTTATTTATTTATTTATTTTATTTTGTTATGTGTACGAGTGTACTGTCTGCATGTAGGTTGGTGCACCCAAGTTGTGCAATGCTGCGGAGGTCAGAAGAGGGTGTCGGATTCCCCTGGAACTCGAGTTAAGATGGTTCTTAGCCGCCATGTGCGTGTTGGGAATGGGAACCCAGGTCCTCTGCAAGAGCAGTCAGAGCTCTTAACCGCTGAGCCATCTCTCCAGCCCCATTTTTTTAAAGGATGATTTAAGCAAAANTTTTTTTTTTTTTTTTTGGCAGGGTCTCCCATAGCCCCAGCCTGCCTCGAACTCACAGTGTAGACCAGGCTGGCCTTGATTTTACAGATATTTTCTTTTAATCATTTCAGTGATGAGTTCTCCAACAGAAGCCTGTGTGTACAGATTCTTGGCAATCATTTGCTGTATCTAATGTCACAATGCCAACCCAAGTCATACAACCAAATAGGGCACGGGTCTACACAAACAAGGTCAGGAAAATCGGGAGATGTGACATAGCCTGCCCCCCTATCCCCAGGGAAAAGACAGTCTGAGAGTCGGCTATCCTAACAGAGCATGATCTTGAAACACAAGCTAAATTGAGATGTAAACAAATGGAATAAGCTGTATTTCTCGTACATTTGAGTTTTGCAAGTTTTATTTGTATAAAGCACTGGGAATTATTGGGCTGTGATCAAGTCAGCCTTGGAGGCAGAAGTGTGGACAGCTTAAGCTCCCAACGTCATCTCAAGTTCACTGAGTGCTCCTTTCAATGATATTAGTCTTCTCTAACCTAGGAGAGAAAGGACTTGAACTTGGAGGGATGCAATTATAAACATATTATTTGAGCATTTGCTCAGCCCATTATAGAGAATGTAAAGATGTAGAAAGGAACCAAAAAGATATGGAATTTATGTTCTAATAGGGTGAAAAGACCCAAGATAGATAATCAAGTACATAGATATTAGATGTATGATGTGCTTAGGGAACAATAAGCCACAGCTGGGGGGTGGGAGGGAGAGAAATGAGGATCCAACTACAGACAAGAAGAAGCATGGGAGGGAGCCCCACAGGCATCTGATAGAAAGGTCTTCCAGAGAGGTAGACCAGCAAGAGCAAGGCTCCCAGAGGGGTGACTAGCCCTCATTTGGGGGTGGCAGATAGGAAGAGCCTAGTGCATTGTGGCAATTATGTTACCGTAGGTGAAAGTGGTGTGGTCAGAGATGCAGGGACCCACGTCACATCTTCATAAAGACTTTATCCGTTTTGACTTGAGTATTGTGATTTGGATGCTTGTTTTGGTTTCGAGACATCAGGATTCAATCTGTGGAACTAACAAGGTTGAAACTGGGAGCAAACAGGATTATGGAACATAACTACAGGTGCTCCGAGTCCAAGAGGGGTGTTTCCATCTCTTCTTCAAGAAATCATGCAACAAGCAAAAAATCACCATGTGTTCATTCTTAGAAATCCAAACAGCCTCCTGCTGGTCTTCAGCAGCAGAGGGAGGCTAGACATCTCTTTTAGACGCTAGTGTAGCTTATAGCACCTACCTCCGTCATAGCAGGGTGAGAAGATCAACTCCAGAAAAGCAGATCAAGAGGAAAGTGTGTTTGCATGTATGTGTAGATAGATGGATGCTTGATAGATGATAGTTAGATAGATGATAGATAGATAGATGATAGATGATAGATGATAGATTGATGGAGGATGATAGATGATAGATAATAGATAATAGATTGATGGAAGATGATAGATGATAGATGATAGATGATAGATGATAGATGATAAATAGATTGATAGATGATAGATAAGATACATGATAGATGATAGATAACTAGATAGATGATAGATAACTAAATAGATGACTGATAGATGATAGATTCATAAATACATAGGTATGATGGAAACAGAGCTACATATTGATATACCCTATTTAAGTCATCAACTTGCTGACCTCAGATCGTGGTATTTCTCAGCCTCCATAACCAAATATCTAGAAAGAGATTTATTATGTACTCATAGAGGCTAAGCTATCCCATAATTTGGAGAATAGGGAAAGCCAGTGTAGCCAATATGGTGGGTCTCCACCAGTTTGGCCCAGGCTAGTTTAAAAGCCTTCCAGGTAACAGTGCATATTCCAAGCTGAGACTGAAGCCCAAGAATCAGGAGCATTGTGAGCAGAACAGAGACAAATTCCACCCTTGTCTTAGCTTGGCTTCTATTGTTGTGTTTAAACACTGACCAAAACCAACTTGGGGAGTGTTCTAGTTTGTGTCTCCATTGCTGTGATAAAACACTCTGACCAATACCAACTTGGGGAGGAAAGGATTTATTTATTTTATATCTCCTGGGTCACTGTTTATCACTGAGGGAGCCCAAGGTAGGAACTCAGGGCAAGAAGCTGGAGGCAGAAGCTGAAGCACAGGCCATAGAGGAACACTGCTTATTGGCTCACTGCCTTGGCCCAGGCTCAGCCTGCTTTCTTATACAATACAGGACCATCTGCCCAGGGGTGGCACCACCCACAGTGGGCTGGGCCCTCACAAATCACTCAGCAATCAAGAAAATACCCCACAGACAGGGCCACAGGCCAGTCCACTGCAGGTGACTCCCCAATTGAGGCTCCACAACCCAGGTGTGTCAAGTTGACACTAATGCTATCCAGCACAGGGAAGAAAGGGTTAATTATGGCTCACTGCTTCCAGATCACCTCCATCACTGAGGGAAGTCAGGGTAGGAGCCAGGACACAGAAACCGAAGTGGAGATCATGGAGCAGTGCCTGTTCCTTTGCCTTGTCCAGCTACCTTCCTTCCTTCCTTCCTTCCTTCCTTCCTTCCTTCCTTCCTTCCTTCCTTCCTTCCTTCTTCCTTCCTTTCTCTTCTTTTTTTCTTTTATTTTTTCATCCTTTTGAGACAGGGCCTCCCTGCAACTCCAACTCCAGCTGCTCTAGAACTCACTATGTAGACCAGGCTGCCCTTGTTCTCACAGAAATCTGCTTGCCTCTGCTTTCTGAGTGCTGGGGTTAAAGGCGGACACCATCACACCTGGCCTAAACCATTTATCTCACATAGCCCAGGCCCACCTGCCCAGGGATGGCCCCCTGTACAGTACACTGGGCCGCCTACATCAATTAGCAATTAAGAGCACCCCCCCCATAGGCTTAGCCACAGGCCAGTTTGCTGGAGGTAATTCCTTAATAAGAGTTCCTCTTCACAAATGACTCTAGTTTGTGCCCAGTGCTAAAAACTAACTGGCACAACTTTTCTCTGGACTCAATGACAAGGTGGGATTGATTCCTGAGTTCACTAACACAACGATTCATTTCTTCTAGACACACCTGCACAGACACACAGAAATAAAGCTGAATGAGGTATCTGGACATCCCATGGCCCGGTCAAGCTAGCTCATAGACCTATCATAGTAGGCTTCCATTTCTTTTCATTTGATTTTTGTCCCCCAGAGAAACAGTCCGGTAGTGTGAGTCCAGTGCACATCTTTAGGAACCTCCTCCAGCTTGGGTCTCACGGTGCCTCTCAGTTGTTTGTACTTGAATTTCCCAAAGGGACCTTGCTGTCCAGCCACCCATACTGCTCAGGGAAGACACTAGAAGAGCCTAGTCTCTCTAGGATACTCCAAGGACGAGTTAGCTATTGACTTGACCCAGTAGGGCTCAGACACGAGACTGGCTGGATGTTATCTCTGTCATCAACGGTTTAGTCATCTATTCAAGACAAACCAAGTCCTTGGGGAGGAACAGGAGAGGTGGAAAAGGCTGGATTTTCTTATCCCTACCTCGCCCACCACCTGGAAACTCTTCCCCAATGGCTCTTCTGTCACCCCAGTCACACGAATTTTGGGTAAAGACAGGCAAGGTGGTACTGGGCCCTGTCCAACACTGGTGTCAATGGATCTCTCACCACACCCAATATGCCTATCAGCTTGGCTTGTGTGACCATGGGGGCCATAGCCCTGTCCTGAGCAGCTCTGTCTGATGTTTCATTTCTCTGTGTCCTCACTCCTCGTCTGAGCAGGTATTGTCTGCAGCTCATGTTGAATCAGAATGTAAATTCAGCAATATCTATACACCTGTTCAAGAGCATCTCCTAGAGACTGCAACTTTATATGTCAGGTTTGTCTGATGGGATGCTGACATGTATCGGGAGACAAGGGGAGGGGAATTCCCTCCTGAGACATTCTTCCCTTTATTAAAACAAGTGCTGGAGTAAAGCTGAGCTATCACAAGAAACAGGAAATGAGACAGGGCCAAACGCAGTTCAACTGTGTCATGATCTCACAGAATTTCCATTAGCTGGACCTGCCTGCTTTGGTCGGCTTTCGGTTGCTAAGATAAAATACTTGAAAAGATCAACTTAAAAGAAGAAAAGAATTTTTTCTTTATACTTTATACTTTAGTCCATGAAAATTAGTCAGGTGGGTGTGGGGCTTTGGGGCTAGTGGTAAGGCCAGACAGATATCACAACAGGAAGCTTGGTTGCACAAAAGTGCTGACCTCATGGGGGGATGGGCGGGAACAGGAAGACAGAGAGGAGGGCCCGTGACCTCAGTGAGCATCCCTAATGACCTCACTTCCTCCTGCTAGACCCCACTTCCTAGGTTCCACCATTTCCAGAGGCCTCACAGGCTGCAGCCCAAGCCTTGAACGCAGCGGTCTTTGGAGAACTTAAGAGCTGGACCGTGGACCACAGCAGGCTCCTTTCCCTAGTTCTTGCCAGCAGTCTGCAGCCAAATTTCCTTTCGTGGCCTTCCTGTGCCAAGAAAAACCATCTCCATCTCGCAGCTTGGACAAGCCATGCTGTGACTGCAGCTCTCCCCGGGCCTTAGGCAAGTGTTCATGGCTGAACACATACTTTTCCTATGGAGGTGAGAAGTGCTGACATCTGACATAGCTGGGAGGACAGGCTTTAAGCTAGGACAGGCTCACATAGCCCTCTGCATGGTTTCACAGCCTCATGTGCCCTACAAAAGAGTGGTGCTGCTTCTGGAATTTTAAAGAGAAGATATGTTGGGTGGGTATGCATGCCAGCTAAGGAGATACCAAATTGGGACATTTGAGAAGGAGAAGAAGGCAAGGTCATTACCAGGCATTCCATTTGTCTTGTTACGAGAGAGTCCTTCCCCTCTGTGTACACCCCAGTAGACAGCACTTGTTTAAGAATTTGTCTGCTATAAGCTGTTTGTTTCTCCACTGCTGTGACAAAACATTCTGACCAATACCAATTTGGAGAGGAAAGGGTTTATTCATTTTACATCTCCTGGGTCACAGTTCACCACTGAGGGGGCCAAGGTAGGAACTCAGGGCAGGAACCTGGAGGCAGGAGCTGAAGCACAGGCCATGGAGGAATGCTGCTTACTGGCTTGCTCCCCTGGCCCATGCCCAGCCGGCCTTCTTAGACAATAGAGGGCCACTTGCCCAGGGGTGGCACCACCCACAGTGGGCTAGGCCCTCCCACATCACTTAGCAATCAAGAAAATACCCCACAGACATGGCCACAGGCCAGTCCAATGGAGGCAATTTTCCAGTTGAGGCTCCTCAACCCAGGTGTGTCAAGTTGAAACTAAAGCTATTCAACACACTGTTCCATAGAGAAATTTATATGAAAACAAATGGGCAGGACTAAAAATCAGCCTTATTGCTAGAGATTACATGGGGAATGTCTTCATGGGTTTATAATGATGATGAGGAAGTGGGTGGAGAGATTTTACCAATGAGCTACTGACCGTGGCTATCACAAGCAAAACTGCCTCTCCAGGCCTCTCCAAAGCTGTGGGGCCGCCTGCTTGGAAGGCAGTGGAAGAGAAGGGTCGTGGTCATCAGGGAGGCGCAGGGCACCCCGCCACAGCTCTGCAAGGCTGGCTTGGCCCAGGGCAGCTTGGAACTAGCAAAAGGCGCGAAAAGGAACCTGGGTGCTCTAGCCTTCCCTTGTCAGAGAAAATAGAGGCGTTGGGAGTGGCAGCTGGGACAACTGGGATGTGAGGCGTTCCAAATGGCCAGATGCTTCCAGGTCTACAAAGCAAGACGGGAAAGAATGTTCCATCCGGAGACAGAGACAAGCTTAAGAACCCTGCCGATCCCGCCAGCAGCTGGAAAGCCCACACTGAGAAAAGTGCTCTTCCTCCGGAGGCACAGAGTAGACTCCCACTATATATGCACTGCCAGCAGGAGGTGCCCGGCTTTGGTTCCCAGGGCTCAGAGCTCCGCGCATGTCTGCGGAAGCCGTTCTTCTCACCCCAGTGGCTCCAAGTGCCAGCTCTGTTCTGCACTGATCCTTTGTGACATACAGCAGGGCAACGGGCACATTCCTTTCTATGGCGGTTGGCATCTTTGCCATTCTCTTCCTGTTACTTGCTGTTATTCACAGCTTTCCACTGCTTCCTCCCCTCCGTCCAGCGTTCTAAGGAAGGAGCCAGTTATTCGGCACTTACCAACTCTGGCGTAGGAACACTTGCTCTCATTCTTCCTCACAGTCACCCTCAGGAAGGGAAGTGTATTGCCTTTAGCTTGGAGAGGAATACCCGTGAGTGCTGAGATAGCCCTACCTGGACTGAGTGTGAGCTGAGTGTCAAGGTCAGGGTGTAGCCTGGGTTGTCTCGCCTTGCAATCCTGACAGCCTACACCACTGCCCCAACCTCTCTACCTCCTCTCCAGGCTCCTACCTGGCCATGGGGACTATATAGGGTGGACAGTGCCTTTGTATCCCATCAGGACTAGCTCCCGTGTTCCCAACTCACATCCTGAGCATTTCCAAGGTAGCTGCCTCTGTTGTCCATCAAATCTTTGAGGACCCCCTCCCAAGCCTAGAGTTCTCCTTCACTATTGAAGCCAATACCTCCAGGATGGCAAGATTTTGGTAAAATGACAGGTAAGCCTTCTTCCAGAAAGGTTAGCAGCTCAAACAGCAAGGAAGGTAGGGAGGAGCGAGCAGAGGAGGAGAGGGGGGAGAAGAAGAGGAAAAGGAGGAAGAGGAAAGAATTAGCAAAGAGGAAGTGGGCAGGGAAGAGGAAGAAACAGGAAGGAACCAGAGAGAAAGTAGGGAAAACTAAATTAAACTGTTTTTTTTGGATTTTTGAGACAGGGTCTCCCTTTAGTCCCAGCTGGCCTCAGCCTCTGCCTCTGCCTCCTGAGTGCTGGGATTAAAGGTATGCGCCACTGCGTGGATCTTTGTGAGGTCAAGGCCAGCCTGGTCTACAGAGTGAGTTCCAGGACAGTTGGGGCTACAGGGAGACCCTGTCTCGAAAAGACCAAAAAAAAAAAAAAAAAATAGGGAAAACGCAGGCTCCCAGCATGCTGGCGTGAGGGCTTTTCCAGGGGGAGGTGAAGTTTTTTCACATGGACAGGAGCAGCTCCCCAGGCTGCTGGCCCAGGCTCAGGTTTCTTGGGCAGGAAAATTAGATGTCAAATTTGAACAGTCTTTCTGGCTCACCAGTTGAGACAGGGGCCAGGGTGCCCTTGTAGGAGCTTCCTGGATGCCAGGCATGAGGGAGAAGCTGATCGCAGCAAGCAAAGCCATCTCTTCAGGCAGGCCCTCGTTGAAGAACAAGCATGGGCACTGAGCTCTTTGAAATGATTGGCCCAGGAGTTAGTTGTGCATACTGGTAGGCAGAATGATATTTGCATGCGTAGAGCCATCCGCCCTCCATCTGTCCACTCTATCCACCCCCAATACCCTTCCTGGGTCCCACTTGCCGTTTCATTACTCTGCTTTCAAAGGAAAGAGTATGACCCCATGGATGTGCCTGGGGTCCCCATGGTCACGGCTAATTCAGACATTTTGTATGATGTACTCCAGCTGATCTGCTGACTTATGAAGAGATGGATCTTAGCTCTAGGGCTGCAACAGAGCACTAGAGGTACCAGCACTCTACTGAATATATGCTTGGAAAGTTCACATTCTGAGTAACGAAGGGAAGGCCCTGGTCAGTTAATACTACTGTGAAGGTTGCTATCACAGTAGCATCAAGAAAAATAAGACTGCCTTATCTAAAGTGTGGCTGCTTCCTTTCCAAGGCCTTGCTAACACCAGAAAGGAAACTGGATCCTGTCACTTTAACGAAAAAGTAAACTTGGCCAGTTCACCTAGCAAATCACACCAGTGAATGTGTGGTTCTAGCTGGAGAACTTGGTAAATACATAGATCTAGGGTACTTGGTCCTAGGACCCAGGGCTTTCTTTGCTCAAACAAATGGAGATGGCTGGCGGGCCTAGGCTTAACCCGCCAGTGACCCCACAGCCACCACTCTTCCTTCCACTTAATCTGCTCCAGGTGTCTTGTCAGGGTTAAGACTTTGCATTCCAGCACCGGAGTCTTCAGGATGTCTCTGGGGCCATGTGCTCTATCTGGCTGTCCTACTCAGGGCTAATGACTTGCTGTGCTCTTGGGCTCTGTTAGTCCAAGAACATCCGTGAACCACCACACCAGGATCACCTGGGAACGTGTTAAATATGATCAGTTCCAGACTCTGTCCCAGATCTGTACTTTTAACAAGACCCCAGGAGGCTGGAACCAAAATCAGACACATGTTTCCTGTGGTTCACCAAAGAGAAGGACAATTTCTCCCAACCACGCCATAATGAGGGCTTGTCTCTATTAGATACCAGGACAGTCCTTTTAAAGCACTGGCCACTTTAAGTGTCCAGATCTGACAGCCTGAAGAACTCTCATGGACGCTGTGGCTCTCTCCTGGGGACAGAGTTAAGAAGCCCTGTGGTGCTGGGGCTTTTATAGCCCTTAATTTATGGTCCTACCCAATACCCGGCCCCTCTGTGCTCCTTGTCCTGTAGACTATCTCAGACTAAATCCCATGGTGGGGGGCTTCCTACCACACCCTGAAAGGATATAAACGTCAGGTGCTTTCCTTGGTTTGGGGGATTTCTCTGAAGGCTCCTCTGTGTCTTCCTGTCGTTCTCTCCACAGTGGCTGTCTCTCTTTTGCCTTAAGCTGTTCCTCACAATGAAGCTCCTGTCCTAGTGTTGAAGAGAAGCCTCTCCTCCCTTGAAGGCCTGATGATGCTGTATCTGATACGACGCACTGTCCCTTTCTAGTGCTCTCTCATCTCAAGGCCTAGTCATGGCTTCTGTGTGTGAAGCTACTCTTGTAATAAAGCTCTTTCCTCAAGGGTAATCTACTGTCACCCCTTTCTGAACCAACCTATCTGCTTTTCTTCTACTTTCTAACAGCTATCCATGCCAGACATAGAATAAACACTGAAATCCCTCAGTGACTGAAGAACACAGGACCACCTGGGCATGCACCAGGTGGAACCACACCATCTTTTTTTTTTTTTTTATCAACTCCCATCAGTCACAGTCTCCCTTTGAGGCCCAGTTCCACTGTCTCTCACTTCCCCTCCTCTGTCTGCACTCACCTCCTTGATTCTCGCACGAGTCAACAGACCAAAACAGGAGCCAGGCCCCCAAAGGTAGCACCATGGTGTTGGGTCAAACAGTATGTTGACATCTGCCACCTTGACAACTTTGCATCCAAGTTGCCTGAAGCTCAGGGACTTCAAGCTATTGTCCATAAATCTAGACAGCTCTGGATTGATGGACCATAGTTTGAGTTGTAAGACCGTGTCAAGCAGCATTGTCTGTAACAAAAAAACAGGGGTTCACTTCTTAGTGGTTGGAAAGCCAGTAAACACAACCCAGAGAAAAAGAGTAAGTAACATGCATGCAACAGCTCGTTAGTAGGAGTAACAGGAGCAGTTGGTAGAAATCTCCCCAGCACACAAGGCAAAACTTTATTAAACTGTAGAAAAATGTTATTATTCTAGAGAGGGGCACATTCCTGAGAATGCTCAGTTCAAGAGCTTGCCTCTTCATATGTCTGATATTCAAAATGGTGGGTAGGAAATGCTTCCTGGGTGGAGAACTTAGCATTATAATGAGATCGAAATGAGAAAATTTCTCTCTAGGTCACCTAGGAAAGTGATTCCAGTGACACAGCAACTTTGGTTCCTTGTAGTTTTCCTTGGAAAGCAACAACAAAAAACAAAACCTTGAAGTATTAACAGTCATTTAAAGTGCTCTTCTTCCCATGCAAAATGCAGGTAGGAGCTAGTGGTCGAAAGTTCCTGCTACCCTTATGTGCTAATCCAGAGTATGGATGCTGGCCTGAGCTTCAGTCTGTAGACTCTACCTGGGGACCTCGAGGACAGCAGGACAGCATGGCTCTGCAGAGACAGGAGACTAACCCCCTCCCCCCCCAGCCGCGGCAGGGTGGGCATGGTCACCTAGGGAGGAGCCATCTGGATGCAAACCTTAAGGCTCCAGTTCCAGATAGTAAGGGAGGAGGCGGTGGCCGGCTCCCTGCTGCTTCATGGGGAGGCTCTGAGGAGGTGGTGGCCGGCTCCCTGCTGCTCCACGCGGAGGCTCTGTTCTGCAGCGATGAAGTCTTTGAATCCAGTTCTCAGATTTCCCCATTGCAGCAAATTCCATTGCTGCCTGGGTGGCTCCTTTCTGGAACACTGACTTACAGAAGGAGATGACAGTCAAGGAGTGAAGGTGGCACCTTCCTTCATAGTCACAGAGGACTAGCGCCACCTCCGCGGAGGCAGGAGACCCACGGGGTTGAGGGAGGGTAATCAATGCGGAAGATTCTCATCTTCTCATTTCCTACTGTATTTTCTTCTTAAAATTTTAAACTCTACTATTTTATAATATCATTATATATATGTATATCATGATATGTAATTTCACATATATATGTTTTGATCCTATTCACCCCATTCCCCTCTCTTGTCCACTCCCATCCCCTCTGAGCCCTTCCTTCCCAGCAAGTCCTCCTCCTACTTCCATGAATTCCTTTTTTCAATGACTCGCTGAGTTTAATTAATGTTGCCTGCATCGACATGGGGGCGGGGTCTACCAGAGCGCAGACAACTTACCTGTGACTACAGCACTGAAGAAAATGGACACCTTTCTCCTGGGAAACATCAACTACCAATAGCTCCTTGGGGAGTTGTAGGGCCTCATAATTCCTTCCTCTGTCCATGTGGGGATATTGACCAGCTTCCTACTGTGTAGGTGATGCTCCCTGAGCCTTTGAGGTAGGGTGATCTACTGTGTTCTCCAGCTGTGAACCAATCATTAATTGACATTCAGCAAAGTGGTCAAGAATTATGGTACTTCTTTTTCATTTTTAATTTTGAAGAATTTCATACATAAGTATTAGCTTTGCATATTTCCACCCCTCCCAGCATCCTCCTAGCATCTCCCTGTCCCCCAACTCCCTCTCAATTTTTTTGTTCTCTTCTTTGATTATCATTACAAATACATATGTATATATAGATAGAGATAGACAGATGATAGATAGATAGATAGATAGATAGATAGATGATAGACTCACGAGCGTGCATGCGTGTGCACACACACACACAAGTGTACACTGAGTCCATTTAGCAGTGCTGTCTGTTTGTGATTAGATAACCTATCAGGCAGTTTCTCCCTGGAGAAAGCTGATTCTCTGTCTCTCAGCAGCCATTGGTTGCCTGTAGCTCTTCATCTTGAGGTGGGATCCCATGACATCCCCCATCTACTTTGGGCTGTCAATTGGTTTTGTCATCATGAAGATCTCATTATATACATGTTGTAGTTTTTAACTAAAGAAAAGAAAGAGCCATTTTTTTTCGCTTTGAATGTTGTTAGATTTGGCACAATCAGACTCAATCAATCCATCACAAAACTATTCACCAAACCCCTACCATATGTGGACTTTGCTGGTCTTCGTGGTGGAAAAATCCAAGCCTAGGTTCACATCACCCTGCAAGTGGAAATTGTTAGAGTGATTTCCAGACAGGCTTCAAACATTTTGAAAAATTAAATGTCTCAGCAAAACTTCTTTTCAAACTGAAGTTCTTTGACTCTCTTGCTGGACGTTAAGAGAAAGAGGAGGAGGAAACAGGGTCTCCATGAGATTTCTTCATGTGAGCAAAGCCTTGTTATTAAAAACAAAAGAAAAACCACATAGAGAAGAAAACATCCTCTCATCCAGGAATTTGCTACAGTTAAGCTTTTCCAGTCTTGACTCTGGTTGCTAGAAACCAGGGTCTATAAAGTCATAGGAGGAGGAGTTCCCTCAGGGGAAGAGGATGAGATTCCTCCTGAACTTAGTTGTTATAGTGTGCCCACTCAAGAAACCTCAGAGAACTATATACCACATGGAACGAGTACTGTCACGGAAGTGTAAAAGAGGGCAGGGTATAGGATCCATTCTGTAGTGAGAGCTGAAATGAGGCTGGATAGAGAGACACAGGGAGCATGACGGGGACAGGAGGAACGGCCCCTCTCCTTGGGACGCCGTCTGCGTCATTGGATGAATGATGACCAAGACACTTCCATCACCTCCATGCCACTAGAGAGGTTCAAGTTGCCTACAGAGATGACGTGTGCTTTCCTAGATGTGTCAAGTGTGGCTGTTCCAAAGAGCAAATGAACTGTGATTCCTTGGGCCTGGGATGCTTGTAACCTTGAGTCTAACCAAATTAACACTCCTCTGTTGTATTTAAATCTCACAGCATACCTCATCAAACCACATTACAGCTTCATTTACAAAAGGAAATTCTTTAAGAAAAATAAGTCAGCTCATATAAAACTTGGTTATGGTAACTGAAGTACACAAAGTTTATTCTCGTCTAAAACAGCTGGAGATGTGGACCACTCTGTGACATCATCAAGAGATTTTACTTAATTTTTGACATTATTCAAGCTTTGGTTAATCTTTAAACTTTACATATTACACCCTTTAAGAAACTTAACTAAGGGGCTGGAGAGATGGCCTAGCGGTTAAGAGCGCCGACCGCTCTTGCAGAGGACCCAGGTTCGATCCCCAGCACCCATATGGCGGCCAACAACCGTCCGAAACTCCAATTCCAGGAGAACTCCAGTTCCAGGGGAATCCGACACCGTCTTCTGACCTCCGCGGCATTGCACGACACGGGTGCACAAACTTGCATGCAGACAGTACATTCATACACATACAAAAATAAATAAATAAATAAAGAAAGAAAGAAAGAAAGAAAGAAAGAAAGAAAGAAAGAAAGAAAGAAAGAAAGAAAGAAACTTAACTAAGAGAACCACAGGATCATGTACAACCCCTGTACACAGCCATGTAAACACGCTGACGTGGGATTCTTACCTGGAACACCCACACATCTGCTGTCCTTTCCCTAGGTGACTCTGTCTGAATATCTAATCAACTTATTAACTTGTTTTACACTCATCCTGAAATTCTTTTAAAATTAATTAATTATATGTGTATGCACGTTTTGCCTGCATGTAGGTAGGTGCACCCATGCATGCAATACCCATGGAAGCCAGAAGAGAGCATTAGATCCTCTGGAACTGGAGTTACAGACTGTTGTTAGCTGTCACATGGGTCCTGGGAACAAAACCCAGGTCCTCTGCAAGAGCAGCCATTACTCTTAACTGCTGAGCCATCACTCCAGCTTCTTATCCTAAGTAGAGATCCATAAGGGAGGAGGAAACTTGGGCTGCTGGTGACTGTGCTGGCCAGTGCCCCCTGCTGCAGCAGCCTACAGGTGTACATCTACTCGCCTGCTTTCTATCATGTTAGCTCATCTCAATTGTCTGTTTTTAATAACTTCCCAGCCCAGTTGGATGTTGTCACTAAGGATGTAAGTGGCATGCTTGTGGCTATTGCATAGGAGATTCCCTGTTCAAGAAGCTTACAGTTTTGGTGCCCGACATACAAATTACTGGTAGAGTGATAAAACTTGTTCTATTAAAAAGACAATTTTTCTTGTCTTATTGCAAAGATGGCATCATGAACTTTGCAGGTAAATGGATGGACCTTGAAGCCATTAGGCTAAGTGAAGCAACACAGTCCCAGAAAAACAAATGATGAATGGTATCCCTCATTTGTGGATGCTAGCACCAAATCCCTAGTTGAAAGGCAAGCTGAGCAAAGTTAATGTTATATTTCTTTTTATCTGAAGGCAACTATCCTGTTATAATTTGACTCCCTTAATGGGCTCTAGAATTAACTGACCACTTATTTTCAGACTTTGTAATTGTGGTGTATGTGTGGAGGGTGTGTATTCATATATTAGAGTAATATAAAATTAAAGGGAAAATGTGAACTCCTAAACATATTTTGGAATTAGCATACAGTTTATTTTCAAAGGTCATAATTTTGGTATCTATGTGATGTATATGTAGGCATATTTTAGAGCAATACAAATGGGAGGGAACAACAACGACAAAAAGACTGGATCAAAGAACTGACTGAAACAGTTAAGCTCTGCCCAAACAATAAACCACTGCAGAGAAAAAGTTTAAAAAGACTGAGAAAAAGATGCAAGACATGTATGGCAGAATGCATGAACTGGGGTGGGTGGGTGGCATGGAAAGGGGAATGTGTCTAAATTGGACTGAGAAATGATATATGAAATACACAAAACATCAATGAAAATATTTTCTAACAAAAAAGATTTAAAAAATCTATCATGCAAAAAGAAAGAAAGAAAGAGAGAAAGAAACAAGAAAGGAAGGAAGGAAGGAAGGAAGGAAGGGAGGGAGTTCCAGAGAGTTGCAAGCACCCAGTGTGGTGTTGGAACTGAACCCAGGTCCTTGGGGGCTGGAGCGATGGCCTAGGGGTTAAGAGTGCCGACNTCTCTCTTTTTCTAGAATATGAATATTAGTATTCCTATACAATGGAACACACCATAAGATTACATAAGGATAAATTATGAATGGTTGTAGCATGTATCAATAAAAAGAGAAAATATTAATTAACAAAATATTTTTAACTGTTAAATATAATCTTTTTTTTTTTTTTTTTTTTACTGAAAGATGTCATGTTTTCCCCAAGGAAGTGCTTGGAGGTTCCTCCTTGGCAAACCCAAACAACCATCAATCCTGCCCCTGTGCTCCACACTGGGGTCCCTCTCCCAACCCCCATGGTCACCCAAATGAGGTCTAGCAAGCTTGTGTCCTATCTTGATCTTCCTGCACTGGCCTCCATGACACAGCATGGGTAGTCAACAATGACAGTCTACACTCTGAAGAGGCTGAACTCCCAGTAGCCACTCAGTCTACAAGCTGGATATCTCAGCAGTCCCCATCTGGCATTGAAGGTTTGAAGGATTCTCAAGTTTTATATCTGAAATGCAATTTCTCAGGCCTTACTGATTATTTATTTCTAGATGTTCTTTCCTTTTGGATGCTTATGGCCACACAGTTAGCCCATATTAACTAGGGTTTCTATTTTCTCAAGGTCACTTGAGGATCTGGTCCTCAAGGGTCACTCGGGGTTTTTTTTGGGGGGGGAGGGGTAGCCCCTGGCTCCTTTTGGGTTTTGTTTTGTTTTGTTTTGTTTTTTGTTTTGTTTTTTGTTTTGAAACTAAATACATTTTAATAGAAAACAAAATACAAAATAACTCTTTTTAGAAATCCTTTTGGTTTTTCAACCATCAGTTTCATCCACTCAAGGACACAGTTAGGTCTTGCTAGACCAGGTTTCTCTCTTTGAAGCATGAGCAGACTTTCCTCTTTATAGGGTGGACATTGACTGGAGTCCCATCAGTGGATCTCCAAGACCTCCCCACACAGGGAAGACTGGTGATTCACATTTGCAAGACATTTCAGGAGATGACCCCATGCATATTCCCCTGAGACTTAGTTGACCTCTGAGGGCAAGGAACAAAGTTATACCTTAGGTCCCTCGGCCAAATTGGTATGGGCATTAAATATGGTCATTAAGTACCCAGAAAGGCTAAGTTACACCAGCCTGATACATCACACCTATACTAAAATTGTATCTTCTGGAAAACAAAATGTTATTTCCATATCATATTTCTTGATTCACCTTTTTCCATTTTAACTTCATGTTACACTGTAATATGTATACGTGTCCACCATCATATGCCAAAAATCCATAGTCTGAAAATAAGTGGTAGGTTAGTTCTAGGACCTGTCTAGGGATTCATAATATAAGAGCATGGTTGTGTTCAGATTGTGGGGAATATATTTTAAATATGATCAGTTTGAGAGCTGGAATTAGAGGGTTCAGTAATTAAGAGCACTGGTTGCCCTTAAAGAGAACCTTGATTCAGTTCCCAACACTTGCTGCTAACAACTTCCCATAACTCTGGTTCCAGAGGATCCAGCACCCTCTTTTGACTTTTATGAGCATCGCACACATGTGGTCCACCTACATACATGCAGGCAAAACACTCATACAAACAAAATAAAAAAATAAATAAATTTTAAGTGCCATCTATTTGGTTCTGTTTCCTGTGTGGAAATTTTGTTGCAATGGTTGGAGCTCTAGCAGCCTTGAGGTTATGCCCAGGATGAAGCAGGAAGGCAGAAGAAAGCTGTGCTTTGATGACATCGCTAGCTGCTTCAGATGAGAATAAACTGTATGTACTTAAGTCACCATAACCAAGTTTTATATAAATGCAGTTCCTAAAGGACAAATTGATCATGAAGGTATTGTAGTTCCAAGAAGAAAAATAGAACTACTTAAATATTCAGCAAACAAGGATCAGGAGAATGAATGATTGGACGACATAGTTGGTTACCAGATGGCTCTCTACACAATGCTCACTCATTTATAAATGGATTTGTGCTGAGTCCTTACTGTGTGCTAGGCATTATAATAGACTTTGAAGATACAGTGTTGAATGTATGAACAAGGCTCTGACCTCAAGGAACTTTCCTGTGGATGGAACTGGAAGGTCTTCCCTTGTAGGCTGGGATCACCGCAGATGGGGCTTCCCAGGTCTGTCTTTTGCACCAAGCAATCAAGTGTCCAGACTGGGGCCTCTGTGGTGGGGACAGCTGATTCCTTGCCTCTTTTATGAACCTCATTCAGCTCAGTCTTGTCTATGGTGTCATTCCCTAGCACCATGGAAGCTGTGGCCTTGCAGGGCATGTCAGGAGTGATCTTCGTAAGCAAGCCCACTACCTTCCAGAAGCATCCCTGTTGTTTGAGTTGGTGTTTTAAAGTATAAGCAGAATCAGTTAGATAGCTCAGTAGCCCCAGCCACCAAGCCAGACATCCTGAGTTCCATCCCCTAGACCCACGTTGTTGAAGGAGAGTATTGACCCCACAAGCTGTTCTTTGAGCTCCACAAGTGTATCCAGACATAATAAATAAATAAATAAATAAATAAATAAATAAATAAATAAAATGTTTAACATCTAGTCTACATAGAAGAGAGGCTGAAAGGGAAAAAGTGAATAATACAACAATTATAGATTGTAGAGTTGAAACCTTTATTCTTTTCACTTTGTAAAAATTTATTTTTATTTTATGTGTATAAGTGTTTTGCCTGCACCCACAGTGCAAAGCACACAGAAACCAGAAAATGGTGTCAGAACTGGAACTGGAGTTATAGACAGTTGTTAGCCTCCATGTGAACCTAGGACTCAGACCTAAATCTTCTGCAGGAACAGCCAGTGTTCTTGACTGCTGAGCCATCTCTCCAGCCCCGAGATGATCTTTATTTTGCCTATATATTTATATTCTCTAAAATTTTGTAAGCAGAGATTTCCTCCTTTAAAATTTTCATCACAACATAACACACATGTATTTATCATAGGAAGAGAGTAATGAGTGTTCACAAGTGGCATGGAG
This sequence comes from Rhizomys pruinosus, assembly GCA_009823505.1. Lineage (NCBI taxonomy): Eukaryota > Metazoa > Chordata > Mammalia > Rodentia > Spalacidae > Rhizomys > Rhizomys pruinosus. Next base: position 860,793 of record VZQC01008108.1, read on the forward strand.
CCAACTTCCTGAGCAAGACACGGACCATTAGCAGCTCCCATCCTGTGGGAAAACTTAGTTAAGAAGGGAGGGAACAACCTGCGGAAGAGGGGGCGTGGTAGAATGTAAGGGCTGCGATTGGGGTGAATGGTGAAACTACAGCAATGTAGTCTGGACACTCATTTGATCAACTTGATTGAACAAACAACCTGTCACCCCCCACTGGATGGTGGGGCTGTAGGTGTTTGGGCACAACAGCCTGCAGATAGGTTTTGCATGAAGGATGCTTGTACTCATGGATTATCACTTATAGCTAAAAATGAAAAAAAAAA
>VZQC01008108.1:863457-947319 GCA_009823505.1 Rhizomys pruinosus
TAGTACTGTTTAAATGCCTGTTTAAATGCCTGTACATCTAATTGCTTGTGCTTTGTTAGTAGGATTAAAAAGATACCCTGGATAAGCTGTCAACCCATGAAGGGAAACAACCTGAACAGTGTAAAATGACATCTCCAGAGAAAATAGACTGCTTTCCTTCTCACCCTCTTGTGCCCCTTTCTCAAAGCCTAGGGGACAAATTGCGGAAGAGGAGGCATGGTAGAATGTAAGGGCTGCAGAGAGATTGCGGCAAATCATGAGACTATAGCAATATAGACTGGACTCTTATTTGATCAACATGCTTGTGCATACAGGCTTCTCCAATTGGACTATGGAAACCTTGGGTTGTTCAAAATATGGACATAGATACTTACTAATTGGTTTTACATGAATGTTACTTACATTCATTGCTTATGCTTGACAATCAGCTTACTTCATGGTTGGGATTTTTGGATATTAATTAGCCTTAGTGTGAAAATAAAGTTTCAGGTCTGACATGTCCCCCACTGCCTAGCACTCAAAACAGGCTTGAGCAGCTGGCTATTCAAAACTCAGGTTCCTTTGGGTTGTTAGCCTCACCCAAGGGCTCCCCTGCCTCTCAGAAAAATTAAAAAAAATAAAATTAAAAGGGTGAGATGTGGGAAAACTTAGTTAAGATGGGTAGCATTTGAAAGCCAATGGTACCTCCATGGCCACACCCATGGGGTGGAGTGTAGTGATGAAAAGATTTAGCATTTGGCCCTGAGGACTGAGTCATGATGGATCTTTAAGCAGACATGTTGGAATAAAATCTCTCTCTACATTTGAATCTCAACCTGCATACACGTGGTATGCTTTCCCATGTGTATTTTCCACATGGGTCATCCCAGGATTAAGTGGGTCCTGCCACAAATCTCGGCGGCAACACCACACCATCTCCATGAAAATCATCTGCATAAATGGTAATTACTAATAGGGTGGAAAGGGCATGAAGAGAGGGGAACCAGGCCTGGAAGGATGGCTCCCAGGGGAAAGTACCTGCCAGGCAAGCATGAGGACCCAAGCTCATGTCCTCAGCACCCATGTCAAGTGGGGCAGGCTTGGTGGTATGAACCTGTAGTCCCAGCACAAGGAGGTGGAGACAGAGGATCCCGGGGGCTCGCTGGCCAAACAGGCCAGCCAATATTGAGCTCCAGGTCCAGTGAGAGACTCTTGTCTCAAAAAACAAGATGGAGAATTTGAAAGGAAGACTCCAGACATCGGCCACATGCACACATACCTGCATGCACATGCATATACCACACACACACACACACACGCACACACATGCACACGCACACACACACACGCATATACCACACACACACATGCATATACCACACACACATGCACACACATGCATATACCATACATGCATGTTCACACACATGCACACACATGCACAGACACATGCATATACCACACACACACACACACACACACAAAGAGAAGGGCCTAAAGGGATAAAATGCAGCAGAACAGAAACCTGAAGAGTGTGTAGGTGATACAATAAAGTGGGGTTAGAAGGCCCCCCCAGACCTCCATCCTAACAACCCTGTGGGACAGTGGGAACAAGAACAGGCCAGGAGGAACATTTCTGTGTGGCAAAGATGAGTTGAAGAAAGGTAGTTTTACACATTGTGATGTGCAAAAGCAAAATCCAAGAAAGCCACTTCAGCCCAGGGCCTGGCCCTAAGGCTCCGAGTTCTGCACCTTGTCCACCCTCATTGTCCAGCCCTATAGGGAGAGTGCTGTCTACACTGCCCCCCCCACCCAGCCATGGCTCTGAGATTTTTTTCAGACAGAGACTTGGCTCACTTAAACAATTTTGGATAGGAAAATCCCAGGCTGTATTACATAGACTTCCTAAAGCTTGCCAATCATGCTTATAACAAACCTTGTGCTCATCTGCATGACCCTTGCCTCTTTCAAGCATTGTGAATACAGAAGGTGCTCAGTCTATGAAGGAATTCAGCCTTTTCACCAACTTGGGCCACTCTGCTTAAGCTTTCAAATAGAGCTGCATGCACAGGGCAGGCTTAGACAGGCCTGGCCTCCGCCACTCTTTGTACCTTTCTTGATCCCTCTAAGGTTACGTATGGCTCCTAGAGATTTCCTATAATCTCCAAATCCCTACCTAAGCATGTCATAACCAGACAAGCAAAGAAATTACAAATCTCATGTTAATAGAGTCTGCAGTATAGCGAGTAAAGTACCTGCCTTCAAGGGGCAGCCATGAGCTTTAAGGCACCATCCTAGTGCCTGCCAAGAAGGGCTTTCTCCTGCCTGGGATGGTCACGTGCTGAGTGCTTCCTCACCTTTAATCCCTGTGGGCTCTACTGTATAGCTCTTGGGAGAAAATGGGCTCATGAAGTCAGAGTGGTCACTGATGAAGTCAAGCGGAGCGGTCCCCTTCACTTCGCTTGTGCTTGGTGATGAGTTTTGGTGACTTGAGCTGATCTTCCTGCTCTTCCTCCTCTATCCCCTGCCCCTCATCCTCCTATTCCTCCTTCTTTTCATCATATTTTGACACTTAAAAGCTTTATTTCAGGCTAGGCGTGGTAATGCAAACCTTTAGATTCAAGAAGTAGGACAAACTCTGTAAAATTGAAGCTAGCTTGGTCTACATGGTGAGTTCCAGGCCAGCCAGGACTACATCCTGAGACCCTGTCTAGAAAAAAAAAAAAGGTTTGTTTAAGAGAGGATGATTTCCAGAAGCTCAACATTTGGATAAGTTATTTTCTTGTGTTCACATAGTTACTCAAAGAGTTAAGAGTTTTGTTGAGGACTTGGGGGGTGGATCCCAACATGAGCCTTGACTGGAGAGCTGTTGGCAGCTGAGGGAGGGAGAATCACTGTCTTTTGGGGCTATGTCTGCTGGTACATTGCCTACCCCCAGAGGATGGCCCCAAACCCATGCTCATAGAAGCAGTGCTAATTAGACTCAGGAAGTCATTAATAACAATTTCAAAAGAGGACATGAAGTTAGGAGGGAAACATGGTTGGGGGAAGAAGGAGGGTTGGAGGGAGGAAGTGGTGGATGGATATACTCAATATACATTGTATAAATGTATGAATTTTTCAAAGAATAAATAAAAATACTACTTAAAGCATCCAGGATGGACAACAGGAGCTGCATTATACTTCAGAGATGAGTTGGATTTACAACATGTTCGCTTTGGAATTCCCACAGTGATCTGCGGGCTTCTTCCTCATTGCCCAGCTCTTTGAATTAAGCTCTTTTGGTTGCTGGCTTACACTATCTCTCTCCTGGGGTGCCCTTCCCTCACCCTTGCCTGTCCCAAAGCATATTTAGTCTCCCAGACACAGTTCAGTTGGAAAACTGAATGGAGACTCCTCCCAAGTTCAAAACATGGTTACTTTAGGACCCAGCATCCCCTGTGCCATATAAACCAGTATGGGAGGAAAGCCCAGTATGGGAGCAGCTATGCTCCCTGCCACCTGCAGTGATGTCCATGCCCATAATGACAGGAGATGATTTTGTTCATTTTGGTTTTGAGCTTTTAATTTTTATTTTACATCTCAGTGTGTGTATGATTTCATGCATGTCAGCATACGTGTGGAAGTGAGAACTTGTGGAAGTAATTTCTCTCCAGTTCTTTCTTTCCACTGTGTGGGTTCTAAGGATTGGACTCAGGTCACCAGATTTGGTGATAAGTTCCTTTACTTCCTGAGCCATGTCATCAGGAGATGGAAATAGACACAGTTCCATACTATCACCAAAGAGTTCCCTAACCTCAACTCAGGCCAAATTGAGATTAGCAGCTGTGGTGGTTTGAATGAGAGTATCACCCATAGGCTTCAACTATTCAGACATTTTGTCCCCAGTTGGTGGTGCTTTGGGGGGAGATATTAGAAGCTGTAGCCATGCTGGAGGAAGTATGTCACTGGGGGTGGGCTTACCAGTCTCTCTCTCTCTCTCTCTCTCTCTCTCTCTCTCTCTCTCTCTCCCCTTTCTGTGCTCATTGGAAGATGTGAACCTTGGCTTTCTACTCCAGCCCCTGCCACCATGCCTCCTCACCACAGTGAACTTTAATTCCCTGGAACCATCAAGCATAAGTTCAAATAAACTCTTCTTTTTATAAGTTCCCTTGGTCATGGTGGTTTTATCACACCAACAGAAAAGTGACTAATATAGTAAGTATTTGGTACCAGAGAGTGGGCTATTGGCTGTGAAGAACCTGACCATGTGGGTGTTTGGAGAAATGTGGAAGACTTTGGAACTTTGGGCTAGAAAAGCTGTTGACTGCTGTAAGGAGAGCTTAACAGGCCATTCTAGTAAAAGCCTGGAAGAAAGCAGTGCTGAAAAAAAATGTAGTGCCAGAGGAAAATAAGGACTTAAGCACCAACTGGGATATTTTGGCAAAGAATCTGGCTGGAGTTTGCCCACAGCCCAAATGCTTGCCTGAGGCTAAGTTGAAAAGCAATGGACTAATTTCTTTGGCAGTGGATATTTCAAGACAGCCTAATGTAGAAATGGTGGTGTGGCTATTAATGGTGAATATTATACAGATCTACAATGAAAAGAGCTAATGGGGCAGAATGTACAGTTTGGATTGGAAAAGTACACTAGGAAAATTAATGTTGGAGCCAAGGCAGGTGAAGGAGAGGATCCCTTTGATAAGGAGTTTAAAGTGATTAAGGAGAAGCCTAGAGGTTTACAAGTAAACAATAGAAACAGTACCTTTGGGGCAAGACAACACCCAACTAAGCCTCCAACTTTTGAAAGGAAAATACTGAATGGGTTTTCTATTCCAACAAGTCCAGGGCAGAGAAAAGCTACCAATATGGTTGAAGTAGGCCAATGTCCATCCCAACTTGCAGCCAAACTTGGCAGTTTCATTCACGTGGTCCTGGCTTTAGAGGCATGAAGGATGGAAGAGTGAAGGGATTGTCAGTTCTTCCTCCATGGTTTCAGAGAGCCACCAAGGCCAGGCAGAGTGCAGTAGGGGTGTCCCTGCATAAAGAAGGCCCTGATAGTCCACTGAGTGAAGCTGTGAAGGTGAAGCCTGAGACCCCAGGAAGACATTCGAGATGCCAGAGCTGTGAGATATTTGCCAAGGAGAGCTGCATTCTGGGAGTGGTTCCAGCCTAAGAAAGAGATGTATGTTGCACACAAAGCTGGAAGAGCTGAGCCATCTAAGCCCTTTGGAGGTAAAGTCCCAGAAGTTTCATGTGGAGCTACTGGACTTGGTGTTTGCCCTGCTGGTTTTTGGTCTTGTTTTGGTCCGGTATTCCCTCACCATGCCTCTATTCCTCTCTTTTGGAATGGGAATGTGTATTCAGTTCCACTGTATGTTGGGAGCATGTAATTTGTCTTTTGATTTTACAGGAGCTTACAGTTAAGAAATTGGCCTGGGTCTTAGAAGAGATGTTGCACTGTAGACTTTTGAATAGTATTGATACTGGTAAAGACTATGGGAACCTTTAAGGTTGAACCAAATGCATTTTACATTTTATATGTTCATGAGCCTATGGGGGTCAGGGAGTGGAATATGGTGGTTTGAATGAGAATGTCCCCCATAGGCTTTAAGTATTCAAACATTTTGTGCCCAGTTGGTGGCACTGTTTTGGGAGATCTTGGAAGGTGTGGCCATGCTGGAGGAAGTATGTCACTGGGGGTGGGCTTAGTGCATTCAACAAGCCTTGCAGTCTCCAGTCTCTCTCTCTGCTTCCTGTGCTCATTGGAAGATGTGAACCTTGGCTTTCCGCTCCAGCCCCTGCCACCATGCCTCACTGCCACAATGGTCTGTAATTCCCTGGAACCATCAATCATAAGCTCAAATAAACTCTTCCTTTTATAAGTTCCCTTGGTCATGGTGGTTTTATCACAGCAACAGAAAAGTGACTAATACATCAGCTTTGATTCAAAAAGAATTTCAGGGATAGCTGATATAAGGAAGCAGGGTTGGGGATCTTATTAAAGATATCTTTAATATTGGCTTAAGTGTGATGGTTAAAAGAGAGGCACTCTGAGAATGAAAGCAAGGAGAAAATAGAATGCATAGAGAACGTGGTATGATCTTCTCTAAGGGACAGTCACACCCAAGCGTGGGTCCCAGCTCCTCAAAGGAGCCACAGTTCATTGTCTTGGAGCTGGCCATAAATTTTGATAGCTCTCAAGTTACATATTAAAAAACTGCTAAGAAACCTCCCCGTGCCCCTCCCCATGCCCCTTTCTCTGTCTTTTGATAAGTGAGATAGTGCCAGAGATGCCTTGGACCAAATTACGTGAAAGGGTTTAGTGATGTCCTTTCTCGGTAACCTGGGTTTTTCTGGTAAGACTTCTTTTAAAAAAGAGTTGATAGCACTCGGGAGGCAGAGGCAGGCAGATCTTTGTGAGTTCAAGGCCAGCTTGGTCTACAGAGTGAGTTCCAGGCCAGCTGGGGCTATAGGGAGACCCTGTCTCGAAAAGACCAAAAACAAACAAACAAACAAACAAACAAACAAACAAACAAATAAATAAATAAATAAATAATAGAGTTGCGTGGGGAAAGGCCTTAAGTCCCAGTGCTGGGATTCTTGCTTCTCTGCTGGAGAAAGGCTTCAATGGGATTTCTCAGAGAGGAGTTCCTCCTCTCATGTCTCCAAGATTTTCCACATCCTTCCCTACCTCACATTAGGAAATAAATAGATAGAGAATGTGGTGCTGAGCCTGGGGGCACCCATCTTGAAGGCCAGAACTCCAGGAGCTGAAGCAGGAGGGCTGTAAGTTCAAGGTTAACCCAGGCTGAATAGTGAGATTCTGCTTCAGCCCTGCCCCAGCCTCTGAAAAGAAAAGAAAATCTGGTCCATATGCACACATTTAGAGTGCAATACACACACCCTGGAATAGGATTCCATCATTAAAAACAAAGAAACTCCATCATTTACAGCAACGTGGGTGAACCTGGAGGACACTAAATTAAGAGAAATAAACCAGACAGAGAAAGAGAATACATGGAGTCAAAACACAGACAAACACAAAATCAGAGAGTAGAACAAAGGTTGTCAGGGCTGGGCATGGAGACAATGGGAAATGTTGGTCATAGGCACAAACTTTCAGTTAAATGATAATGTCTGAGGATCTAATGAATAGTGTAGTAACTAGTCAACAGCACTATGTGGTATACTTGAAATTGGCTAAGACACTGGAGCTTAAGTGATCTCAACACAGAAAGGAAGGGATAGAGGGAAGGAAGAAGAGTGGAAGAGAGGGTTGCGAGGTGATGGATACGTTCATTAATCTGACCATGGTAATCATACCACAGGTGTGCATATATGAAACCACCACTTTGTGCTGCTTAATCACATCCTTAGTCAAAGGATGCAAATTGGACCTGAGATCCATGTAAGGTTTTCTGTTATTTTATTTTCTCTTACCTCCACTTTCAACCCTGCATATCTCCATAAACTTCACATATCTCACTTAACCCAGAGCTCAAAGAAGCAGACTTTTTTTTTTCTTGGTGGGGGGTGTGGGGTTTGGTCAATTATGCCTCAAGAGAGCTGCAACCAAAAAGGCAGAATTCTAGTGACATTTCCCCAAGGTACCCTGCCACGTGCCGGCTGCCACCAGCTGCGACTTTTCTCTATCCTCCTCTGCTTTGTTGGACCATACAGCTCTCTCTTCTCCTTTGCCTTAGAGTTTATGGTGGCAAGTTTCACTCCAGTTACACAGTGTGAGGGGCTAACATTCCTCTGCTGAGTCCTCATGCCCAGTGGATGAAATTTTCATGCCAGAAGAGACTATGCCTTTTGACACAATAGTATCCAACTCCAGAGATGGGGGCTCTGGGGACTCTTATTCTCTTCTGTGACCACCATAGAAAAAGCCCAGTTCCGTGAATAGATGACCTCTTTTCCAGTTATTCATCAGTAGGGTCCAATTCCCCCCACCCCAAACATCACAGGACATTGTCATTGCTCTTGGCTGCCCTCCAAAACTTGATGGTAAGACCCTATTCTGAAGACACCACATATTTGAGTCATAGGACATGAAGTTATCAAGCTGATACCAATCTAGAAGTCTCATCCCTTCTGGCTAACTTTTATAGTTCCAGAAGGTTCTATTTTATATGACCTAAGGAAAAATTATTCATCAGTCTTACCTGGCTGTGAAAGCTGTGAACTATAATAATATCTGGTCTGGCAAGAAATGACCACCCATGAAATAGTGGCACAACTATTATGGGTGTGACCAACCATTTTCAGGTTGTTTTTAAAGCCCGCTCCACAAAACCAAACTTGTGTCTGGTACTGTTACTTGTTACAAAAACCCACGACTGGCTAGATTATAAGCCCTGGGGGAGAACCTAATGCTATTATTCTGTTAAATGGTCAAAGCATTAAAATATCTTCTAAGTTCTTATCGTCATACCCATAGACTGACTATCACTCATCTCTCATCAGAGAAGCTTCTTTTTTGCAGTAGATAGTGCTAAACAGAAAGACCCACAACTGGACATCATCCTAAGAGTAATAGACAGTGAAGTGCTCAGTTCTAAATTGGACACCCACATCACAAGCCCTCCCCCAAGGCTCAGAGATCATCCAGGAAAAGGAGGCTGAAAGATTACAAGATTCAGAAGTAATAGGTATCTACAGAAAGACATCATTTGCTGGACATGACATGTGTTGCATGCATGAACTCACAGTGGCTGTGACTGCATGTTTAAGAACTGGAAGCTCAAGCCAGCCAAAATCCCAATATGGACAGGGGGAGGGGTTCATGGAGTCTCACCCCCACCTGAAGAGCTACTGGCAATTGATGCCCGCTGGGGGAGGGAGGGTCAATTTTCTTCAGGAATGCAGCCTCTGAGAGGCTACTGGTGTTCAAGAATATGTTCCTACGTAGACCCATGCACATACAAGAGAGAGAGAGAGAGAGAGAGAGAGAGAGAGAGAGAGAGAGAGAAAGAGCATTAAGTTGGGAGGGAAAGGTGGTAGAGGGTAGATATATGTGAAAAATGGGGAGGAAATGGGGGCAGGTTTGATCAAAACATTACATCATGGATGAAATTCTCAATAAAATAAAAAGGAAAAAAAACAGTGTGTGCTACTGTAAGCCTTGGTATGAAGGGAAATAAAGTCAGGGTCTTTATCTCATTCCTGCTGAAGCATGCCATGATGTTTTGACTCCTCTCAATAGCATCAAGGTATCCTGCAATTTAAAACTAATGACTCAGGGCTGGAGAGATGGCCTAGTGGTTAAGAGGGCCAACCGCTCTTACAGAGGACCCGGGTTCGATCCCCAGCACCCACATGGCGGCCGAGAACCGTCCGAAACTCCAATCCCAGGAGAACTCCAGTTCCAGGGAAATCTGACACCCTCTTCTGATCTCCGCGGCATTGCATGACACGGGTGCACAAACCTGCATGCAGATAGTACATTCATACACATACAGAAATAAATAAAAATTTTAAAAAATGATGGACCATATTTAAAAAAAAACTAATGACTCTTCAGAAATCACTATATAACCTTTCCCTCAATCTTATAAAAATGTTGCTTACATTCTTGCAGCTATGACTTATACCCCAAATTACAAGAAAGGTCAGCAAAATAAACTGGTGAGTGTCCTTAAACACATGCAGGACATTGACTGAGAAACCTTGGCACTAGCCATGACAGTGTGTTTATGGCTGCCCAGTCAGTATGGAGAAGGTCAGCAAGTAAGCCTGGCCTTATTGCTCAGGAAGAGATTCCCCTCATTTCCTTGCATAGATAACCACATTCTATTCAATAGGAGATGAAAGCATTTATCAAGAAAACTTTCAAAGGTTTGGTGCATGCTTAAAGTTAATTCAGGAACTGTTTACTGAATGCTTTCTGTGTATCAGATACCATTCTAGGTACTAGATACACAGCAATATATAAAATAATCACAAATACTTGTGCTCTGGGAGCCCTTATAATATCTAAGCACTGTTCTGGGAGTGTTTAGGTTCCTATGAGATGAGGAACTGAAGTTCAGACATAACTATAGCTTGATCAGCCAGTAGGTGAGACTGAATTCACATCAGCTCTTGCTCTACAATATTGCATCTCCCAGCATGCTACTCTGTGGATATTTCTCTAGGAGGTGATAGTTCATAGAAGTTAATACCCCATAGCCCAACATGTCCAGAAACTGTTTTTAATAACAGGTTGTATTCTTCTTGAAGCAGAAACAGATGCACTTTGCATGTATATACATGTACACAGGTGTGAGGAGAACAGAGGTCAACCTCAGTCATCGTTTCTCAGGAGACAGGATCCCTTACCAGCTTGGGGCTCACAGATCAGACTGAACTAGCTGATGCAAGCCCCAGGATCCTCCTGTTTCTTCCTCTCCAGCTCTAGGGTTACACACACACACCATCACACACTGTTTTTATTTTTTTATTTTAATTTATTGTTTTACATATTTTTTGTACAAGATTATGTTACAAATAGAATCTAGACCCATGTCCCACACCAATCCCCCCACCCACACACTCTGCTTTTTTGAGTTCTAATTGAACTCAGCTCCTCATGCTTTAACCAGCTGAACCTACTCCCCAGCTCAAGTTTTGGAAGGATTCTTAGCACACATTCTTAAGAACTGTATGCTAAGAATCAAAGTGCTGGGCGTGGTGGCGCACACCTTTAATCCTAGCACTTGGGATACAGAGGCCAGGCCAGACCTATTTGTGAGTTCAAGGCCAGCCTGGTCTACATGAGTGAGCTCCAGGACAGCTGGGGCTACAGGGAGACACTGTTTTCGGAAAAAAAAAAAAAAAAAAAAAAAAGAATGTGCCAAAGCTTGGCAAATGGAAGAAGATGAGAAAGATCAGAAACCTGTGCTGCAGTGAAGTCTTAGGGGACACTTCAGCTGATGCAGCAGGGGCTCTGCAGCGGGGCCACTCTTCCAGAGAGTTCTGAGTTGGACCAAGACAGCCAGACATCGGTATCCTCATGTCAACCAGCACAGGGTGTGGTCAGTCCCAGGAAGGAACAGGATCTTGAGCATGGCAGCTCTAGTCAGCTGAGCCAGTCACCACAGGCCACTAAAAACTGATGGGTGGCCCTTGGGGCCACTGCTGGTAGTCAGAAGTGATGAGTCCTTTCCTACGGTGCTATGGGGTAGGGAGGGGCATGCCACAATATTCACTAGATTGCATTATTTGTAAGCACTAGATTAAATGAAGTGAAATAGGGTTCTTTACTGTTATATTATGAATCTTCAAAGGAGGAATTTACTAAGCAGCCTTTCACAAATTTGTAACTCAAAATATATTTTGGGTCTATGTGTATTAGAATCAGTTAAACACTTGAGATTGACCTGTATTAGAAGTATAGTGTAGGTGGATAAATGTATAAAGTGTAACATTAAAAAGCGGTAGTGAGTGAAGGAGAGTAGACCTTACTTATGATCTCCACATAGACTGACTAGACTCCACCGGATAAACTTGCACGGAAAGACATCTATCTGGGCACAAATGCTTGACTGGACTTAACATGTATGGCGGAATGCCTGGGGTCCAGTGGGGCGGGGGGAAGCATGGATAGAAAGGGGATACACATTCGATTAAGAACTGTTATATATTGGGGCTGGAGAGATGGCCTGCCTAGTGGTTAAGAGAGCTGACTGCTCTGGCAGAGGACCCGGGTTCAATTCCCAGCACCCACATGGCAGCTGAGAACCATCTTTAACTCCAGTTCCAGGGAAATCCAACACTCTCTTCTGACCTTCTCAGCATTGCATGACACGGGTGCACAAACCTACATGCAGACAGTACACTCATACACATAAAAAATAAATAAAATTAATTAAAAAAAAATTAAAAAAAAAAGAAACAATCAAGGAAGCGAAGAGAAATCCCACAGAGTGGGAGGAAACCTTCACTGCAGATACATCTGACAAAGCATTGATTTCCAGAATATATAAACTACTCAAAAAACAAAGAAAAAAGAAAACAAATGACCCACTCAATAGATGGAGCAAAGAACTGAACAGAGACTTCACAAATGAGGAATTAGAGATGTCTGAGAAACACCTCAAGAACTGTTCAACATCACTAATCATTAAGGAAATGCAAATGAAAACCACTTTAAGATATCATCTTACTCCAATAAGACTGGCTAGGATTAAGAAAACAAATGATACCAAGTGCTGGAGAGGTTGTGGGGAAAGGGGAACACTCATCCACTGCTGGTGGGAATGTAAACTCGTACAGCCACTATGGAAAGCAGTGTGGAGAACCCTTGGAAGACTTGGAATGAACTTGCCACCCGACCCAGCCATACCACTCCTGGGCATGTACCCTCAAGACTTACGCCACCCCAGAGATACATGCATGGCCATGTTTATTGCAGCTCTCTTCACAATAGCAAGGAGCTGGAACCAACCTAAATGCCCCTCAACTGACGAGTGGATAAAGAAAATGTGGTACATCTACACAATGGAGTTCTATGCAGCAGTAAAGAAAGACGACATCACGAGCTTTGCAGGAAAATGGCTGGAGCTAGAGGACATCATGCCGAGTGAAGTAACACAGTCCCAGAAAAACAAACGATGAATGGTATCCCTCATCTGTGGATGCTAGTGCCAATTACCCAGTTGTAAATATTTCTTGTGTAGGGCCCCCTGAGCTTTTGTCCAAAGCAGTTGGGCATAATGCATTTTGGAAACAACAACAACAACAACAACAGCAAAGACTGCATCAAAGAACTGACTGAAACAGTGAACTTCTGCTCAAAACAGTCAACTTCCTCATGGACAATATTGAGAAAGACTAAGAGATGAAAAGCATGTTTGGCAGAATGCATGAGCTCTGGCGGGGTGGGGGAATGGGCAGGAACACGGGTCTAGATTTGTTAAAAAAATAAATAAATAAATACCTATATATCAAAGAAAACAAAACAAAGAAATGTACAAAACTCAATAATTAAAAAAAAAAAAAACAATAGGGGGTGTGGAAAGATGGCCTATAAGCATTGGCTGCTCTTGCAGAAGACCCAGGTTTGGGTCCCAGAACCTACATGACAGCTAACAACCTTCCTCCTGGGCATTGCATGACATGGGCACACTTACATACATGCAGGTAAAACACTCATATGCATAAAATAAGAATAAATAAATCCAAAAAATGTTTTTAAGCAGTAGGGAACAACAACAAATACTCAAAATTGACCACCGAACTAAAACTGAAATGCTTAGAATAAAACACAGGAGTAAACTGTTGTGATCTTAGGTTAGGCAAGCTCAGGAACAACATATACTTTAAAAGTTTTACATTCGTCCTCTCAGTTCCATCCCCTGCATCTGTAGGGAAGCATTATAAGAAATGAGAAATTTTACCAAAGCTCATGGTTCTATATAAACTCCCTCAGTGGCACAACCAATGGCTGGGTTTCCTTCCTACCATTGTTTGGGGGCCACATCTCCCCATACCTCAACAGCTCCTGGAAGGGAAAGCTCTGCTTGCCTACCCTCCACCCCAGCTCTGCTCATCCTGCTTGGTTCAAGTCCCTCGGCTTCTTTCTATGGCTTGAAGATAGAAGAGAATATTTAGAATCACAGAGACCAGCTCCTTAGTCTGATGGTCTGGTCAACGGGGCAATACACTCATTGAATTAGAAATGGAAGGACATCACTCAAAGATGACAAAGGGACATATGTGGGAAGCCCACAATGAAAACCACACTCAATGGTGAAAGATGGGAAATGCTCCCTCTAACGTTCATAGAAAGGCCAGGACGTACACTCCTTCACCTCTGGTCACCATAGTACTGGAAGCTCTAGCCAGAGCAATTAGGCAAGAAAAAGACATAAAGTTCACTCAAACTGGAAATGTGGGAATGTTGATTCTGGGAATGCCTCTTGTAACTCACCTTTGAAAACTGAACTTTTACACCACTTTGTAACCAAATTAATCATATGTTTTTTAGGTCATTTGAAATTATGTATTTAGTCTTTTTTCTTAGTGCATACTTAGCTTGTTTAAATTTAATTTGCCTTTAAGGAAACAATGTAACCAATCTTACTCTGTCTTGAATTCTCCATGTAGTCAACTTTCACAAGCTAAATCGAACACATAGTTTTCATCTTAAACTATGCTCCATAGTTTTCCCTCATGATCCTTTCTTGCCCACAACCCAGAATAATGTAACCATGTGAGCATGTGATGTGATAGTTAAATCTAATATCATAGCTGAAAGTAACAAAGCTGGAAACAATGAATTACCTACAATAAAGGTTGAAAGCGACATGTAGGCTTAAGCTGATACCAGGTGTTTGTGGTTTTGTATGCTGTTCTGGGTCAGTAGGGTCAGAAAAAGCAACTTCTTCCCTTATAAAACTCTGTAATGGGCAAAATCCCTCAATCCTTTCCCAGACCATGCTTGATGTCCTGTTCAATAAATAAAAAAAGGGTACCTTTGGTGCAAGAAGTAAAGAAAGCAGAGCACTTCAAAACAAATCAGGCTTACTCTTGGTTAAACGACTCCAGGAGTTAGTTGGTTTTTTGTTGTTGTTGTTTTTTGTTTTTTTTTAATGCAGCATCACCACAGTCAAGCAATGGATTTTAGATATCACACCAAACAGCAATAGAAAGAACTACTTTTTTCTAGGAGCAATATCATAAATATTTCTTTTAAACCTATAGCATAGGAAAACACATTTGCAAATTATTTTTCTGATGAGATATTTGGATCCAGAATATATGATTATAGCCTAATATTGATGATAAATAGCCTACTAAAATTCAGGTAAACTTAAAATGGAAATTTCTCAAAATAAAAATAAGTTAACAAATGTTTAGTAAGCATATGAATGATGTGTGATATTATTAGCTATTAGAGACATGAAAATTTTAAACAACAGTGCTCTCTTGCAAATGGAAAAGGAAAAAGCTATACTGAGAAAATGTTTAAAGAAGAGGAAGGATGAATGCATTAGCGAACATAATTGGGAAGCTGAGAAGTCCAGTTTGGGCCAGGCTCTTACCAGAGGAGATGAAATGCACCTGACAATCATGATTCTCAGCACTTAGCCAAGCACAGCAGAAAGACTGTTCTCTCCCAACATCATTAGAGCCATTAAGAAGAATTTGCTTGGAACACAAGCTTGTTTCTGAATAAACCACTGAGCACAAAAGGGCTGGGTATTCTAAAAGACTGTTCTGGTTCAAGTGTCTGTCTCTTGGGGCAGGGTATTTGAGGAAAACCTGGCTGATGTAGAGTTTCCCACAACAGTCAGAATACAAGCTAGACTTAAAGGTAAGGACGAGTTTTTAGATCAAAAGGAAATAGGAAAAAAGAAAAGAGAAGGGGAGATAAAGAAGGTAATTCCATGTACAGACCAGCAGGGCACCCTTTCTGTAATTTTTATCTTTTCCTCTACCTACCTCGGATTTCTTCTTAATGAATTGGCAGTCTAGCAATGACAGTAATTTTAGGGTCTACAATGGAGATTTAGCAATTATACTCTGATAGGCAGTTATTGTTCAGAGAACTGTAATAGACAGCAATTTAGGATTCCACCCATCCATCACACTGTGGCCAATGAACTTTTAAAACACAGAAGAGTGTCTCCATTGTAAATGGTAGTTTCATGCAGGCTTAAAATTCTGCCCCTAAGATCTAGTGCAGGATCAATCCCTTTGGACATGTATTTCCAAGTCTTTTGGATTAGAAAAGTCACCCTGACCTTTGGTGTATAAATAAAAACGTTTCGAGCCCCCATTGCACGGTGATGGAAACCCAGTGTTTGCGGCCAGCTGACCTGGATCCCACTCTTGTATGCAAGGCTGGCATTTCTCCCGGTGACCAGTTGTTCTGATCTTAGGCTCCTGCTCATCTCCATCTATGGTGGTTTGAATGAGCAATGTCCCCCATAGGCCCAAGCATTCAAACACTCTGTTCCCAGTCAGCAGTGCTATTTGGTGAAGTCAGGGTATCTTTAGTAGAGGTAGCCTTGCTGGAAGTGTGTCACTGGGAAGCATTCATAGCCCTGCCATACTTCCAGTTTGCCCTCTGCTTTGTGCTTAAAGTTCTAGGTCTGATTCCTGCTCCTGCAGCCCTGCCCGAGGCTTGCTGTCATGCCTCCCTACCCTGATGAACTCCTCGCTCTGGAACTATAAGCCAAATAAACTCTTCCATCTGTAACCTTCCTTGATTGTGGTGTTTGTCACAACGTCAGAAAAGTGCATACTACTCCATCTCAGTTGTCTCTCTCTCTGGACTCTCTCTTCTCCACCATCCCTACATGGAGTCCACCAGAGAGCACACATGCCCTGTCTTCGATCTCACCAAGTATTCCTAGAAGATGGCATCAGGGTTTAGTAGATTCTTCTGGAAGGCTTAAGTAAAAGAAGAGAATTCGGTTATTCAAGGCAAACATTTTCAGACTACATTTTAAACATGTTTTCCCCCATGAGACTTCTGCACTCCTGCCTCTGGGAATCTCCTTCTTGCTACTGTTCTCCGCTCCCAGGCTCCCGCCACTTTGGAACCTTTTGCACTTCCAGACATCTTCTGCTCCTGTGGTCTCTATCTCATAAGCAGAGTGCTTTGTATCTCTTCCTCTTCCTCAAATACCTTCGACCTAACTCTGGGTGCCTCTGAACACACGAACAGGCTTTCTGTGCAGTTGTTAACTCGTAGACTTCACCTCTCACGGCCCGCGGCACCAAGAGGAAGGCCCAGGAAAATGGCTTTTCCCATCTGTGGGTCAAATTCATAGACATTGCTCTCTCCTCAGCACACACAGCTCCTCCTCTGCTACATGAGATGTGTGAACCCAGGAGGAACCAAAAGCAGGCACTGGCACACTCTATGGGTGATAGCAAGACTCTTCTTAGAAATGCATGTAGTGTAAATGGCTTACAGGCTCACTTTCCCCAGGTCCTCCTCTCCCCATGATTAACACGTTTACTGGCTACTCAGCCGTGTGTACTACCCTGAACAGGGCTGGGCTTTCCTGATACCAATGTTGTTTGATTGGCTAGTTTGCTTGCAAATCTCATTTCCTCTTTCTAGAACATTTCTTGGCTTGGCTAGGTATTTCTTTCTTTATTGACAAAAAAGTGAGTGGCTAGCTAGACATAGAGTCCTTTGAAGACAGCTAAGTTCCTCTGGAGAAACACAAAAGCCTTAGTGTGACAGTGCCAGGGAGTTGACAACGGTCATACTTTTGTGACATATGTGCAGTGTCCTCAGAGGTCAGAAGAGAGTTTCAGTCCCCCTGAAACTGGAAGTAATAGAAGGTTGTTAGCTGTTATATGTGTTTTGGGAACAGAATGGGGGTCTTCTCTGCAAGAGCAACAAATACTCTTAACCTCTGCACCATCACTTCAGGTCTGAGTGACAGTGTTTTAAAGGGGAAGGCCCATGATCTACCCAGAGGGAGAAATGAATTGTAAGTTTGAGTAAAGAAGATGTTTTTACTATTATTTGCAGCTGGATGTCTAGACTAGAGATGACATCTTACTACTAGAACTGACTGTAGAAATCATATAATTTAGAAATAATTTTTAAAGTCATGAGATAGCTCCAATTTTAATCTAGCAATATGATAATAGACCTTAAAATTGTGTGTTGGCAGAGCTGGGGGTGTTAGAGCATTTGCCTAGCATTACATGAGGCCCTAGACTCAATTCTCAGCACTAAACACACACACATACACACACACACACACACACACACACACACACTTATATGCCATAAGTTTACTTGTCAAATATACTAGCCATGTAATAATGATTTTCATAAGCCTCTTCCCCCAGAACAGGAATTGATGAACATTTTTTCTGTAAATGACCAAATGGGAAATGTTTGGGGCTTTTAGAGCCATCTGGTCTGTCTTGGAATTACTCAGCTCTGCTCTGTTAGCACTAAAGTAGCCACAGACACAGACAATTCTTCAGTGAATATGTGTGACTGAGTTCTAATAAAGCTTTATTTACAAAAGCCAATGACAATGGGTTCAGCTCATTGTCATGAGCCACAGCCTTCTGACCTCTGCCTTGGGCTGTAGACTTCTTGAGGGCAGGAATGTTGTTGAGTTTATTGTTAATCCTCAATGTACTGCATTGTTAGTAACAATTCCCATGGAGCAGAGCAGCCTCTCCACACCAACACTGCAGTCCCTGGTTACTCTGGGAACCCCTTTTCAGTCTTTCCATAGAGTTCCAAAGAGAGAAGAACTCAGAAGGACAGACTGCACCCAAAGGACCTTATTTCATTATTGCATGAGTCCTATCATACAGTAGTAGCAGTTCAGAGCAAGACAGTTTACATAGCCTGCAAAGAGGCATATTTTAATGCATTAAATTCTATGTATGTGTGCTGTGGCTAGATCATTAAAATGTAAGCTTCAATTTGACACAATGTCCTTTACTCGGTTTCTTTGTCATTGTTTTTAGTACAGAGCCAATGATAACTAGTTAAATACTCTGTATGCCCCAGGCATTGTGTTAGCTACTTTTGCATCTGTTATCTGGCCAGAGAACAAGACATGGGAATTTGAAACAAGAGTCCAGAAGCCACACCATTCAGATTTGACCGGAGGGTCATCACTTGACTAACTGGGAACCACTGACTCAGCCTGTCTATGCTCCAGTCTGCATTAGTCACATTTGCTTTGCTGTGAATGAATTGACAGAAACGATATAAAGAAGAAAGATTTGTTTGGGATCAAGGTTCCATTCTATCATGACAGGAAAGGTAGAGACAGCAGCTCAGTTTACATTGGCAAGAACATGAGGCAGGGACTGTTGACATCCCAGAAGAGGAGGAAGCAGAAAACAGAGAGGGAAACGGGCTGGGGGTAACCTTCAAAGGTCTGCCCCTGATGATCTGCTTCTTCTAGTTAGGCCCACCTGCTAAAGGTTTCACAGCCTTCCCAAACAGCATCACCAGATAGGGAATAAGCTTGCAAAGCAGGAGCCTGTGAAGGAGCACTCAGATTCAAATCAGAAGAGTCTGTCTATAAGATAGAAAAGAAAGTCCCTGTTCCAGAAGTGACTGTGATGATTAAATAATGCAGTGGTTGTCTCCTAGTGAGTGCCCTTGGTGTCAACTGTTCCCGCCTCCTTTCTGAGACCTCTTCAGGGCATTGTGTGAGTTGGGCCTGATGACGACATCTTACTGATGAACAGGGGCTGAAGGGTTAGCTCCCTCTGGAATGCCCAGGGCTGTAGACAGCCCCAATCAGTTCCTATCCTGTTCACATCTCCTGAAGGCTTTTCTAAGAAAGGCAGAATGCCCACATACATACATTGTTACCTTTGGTTCCAAATTTGCTTTACAGAACAACCCAACTTTTATCACCACACCCCTGCTAATAGTTAAATCAGTACTCATAAGAACCTACAAGTAGAAGTTCTATAACCATGTTACAATTTTTCTCCATTACAATTTTTTTTTTCAAAAGTAACTGGGTTTTGTTAGGAAGTATAATAATAGCTGTCTTTTTGTGTTCTGTCCCTGGCTACTTTTCAAATCCAAACCCATTATCCTTTCATTGTGTTTTTTGTTTTGTTTTAACCAGGAAAGACTTAAAATTTGGCTCTGAAAATTTCCTTAATTTGTAAGAAGAAATAATCCCCCAGAAGCCCAGCCAGTATGACCAAAGAGGAAAAACAAAACTCTGACAAGAAATGCTCACAAGAAAGCCATGGGGCTTTCAAACCGAAATTGTCCAATTCGTGTCATAGCTTTTCTTGGATGTGTTCTAGATGGATCTGCCAAAGGTAACAAAAGTTGCTGCTCTGCCAGCAAAGCTCTTCATGGGTGGCGGCACAGCGACTGATGATGTCTCTGGCTGGAGCTTAAAGGCAGGGATGCCCTGAACCACACCCCAGGAGCGGCATTCTTCAAAGCATTTTCAGTCAGAGGAAGAGTCACCCCTGACCTCTGACCTCAGAACAGCTTTCCCTGGCAATTTCCAGGATATCTGCTTCCAGAAATATTACTTCCTGTGCTTCATTCCCATCAAGAAATACTCACAGGATGGCCGTTAAGCTTTCTGGAAGCATCAAAGATGCAGGGGGATACCATACTTGTGACAGACATAGCCTGGGAAATCTATAACATAAGAGAAAAACCTGTAAAACAATATAGAGACAGGATGCGGCTTTATATGCAGGCAGTAAATTCAGCATTTGTATCACATCAATCAGGACCAGTTTCCTCTTATAACTGAAGGGAGTTGGGATCTGTGAATGCTAATGGTCTGTGGTTGACATGAGTGAACGTGGAAGTTGGCACAAGCCATGAAGAACCAAGAGTTCTCTGTCGAGGTCGATGAAGGCAATCTAAAACCTTCACAGATCACAGAGAGATGAGGTACCTCAGCCTAAGAAGGATGGACTAAGTTAAAGTTGAGCAGGCCTGGTGGCACACGCCTGTAATCCCAGTTACTGCAAAGGTTGAGGCAGGAGGATCACAGGTTCAAGACCTGTCTATGCTAGAGCAAGTTTCAGGCCAACATGGGTAACTTAGTGAGATCATGTCTCAAAAGTGAGGACACTTCTTGTTAAACTGACAAAGTGAGGTTCAATCACAGCGACCCACACAGTAGACAGAGAGAAGTGACTCACAGAGGTTGCTCACTCATTTCTATACACACACCATGGTATACACACACACACACACACACATGCACACACATGCACACGCGTGCACACATGCACATTCACACATGCACATACCACACGCACATGCTCACACACATGCACACACTCATACACATGCACACATGTGAACATGCGCACATGCACACATGCACACACACACACGCACACATGCACACACACACAGACAC
Organism: Rhizomys pruinosus; assembly: GCA_009823505.1. Lineage (NCBI taxonomy): Eukaryota > Metazoa > Chordata > Mammalia > Rodentia > Spalacidae > Rhizomys > Rhizomys pruinosus. Next base: position 884,268 of record VZQC01008108.1, read on the forward strand.
AATGCATGCACACATACAGGTACACACCACTCATACACATAGAAAAGTTTAGTTGAGGAAATTAATTTTTCAAAATTTAAAATAAAGGTAGGTCAAACGTTTAAGTCATTAGTGAGGAAATCCATAAGATAGGAAAAGTCAGGTCAAAGATTACGTTGAAAACTAACAATTTACAGTAGGGAAAACTTAAACTGTTTGGGATATCTTGGTTGTTGTTATTTTGTTTTGAGACAAGTTCTTCTAGTGTAGACCAGGCTAGCTTCAACTTCAACATATATCTTCCTGCCTCTGTCTCCCAAGTATTAAGATTAAAGCTGCTTGCTACCATGACTAACTTGAAGGTCAAGCTTTGAAATGTGATTACTAATGTAAGTTCCACACGGTTCCCCACCTGTAGGGCAATCAAATTATCACATTTGGGTTGCTTTACCTACTACACAGAAGTAATTTTCATCTTCATCACAACTTGTAAAAGTCTAAAAGTTAGCAGGTAACCAGAGAATTCATGCCAAAATCAAAGGCAAATATTGAACCAAACAAAGAGGAACTCTAAACAATTCCATGTTTATCAACCGGTTTCATTGTCCATTTGCACTCTAAAACACAGTATCATAGACTGGGTATCTCATAAGCAACAGAAATTTAGTTCTCCCTGTTCCAGAGACTAGAAACCCTGAGGCTGAGGTACTGCTGGATTTGGTGTCTGGCGGTGGCTGCATCCCAGATTATAGCTGACCTTCCTTCTCTATGTCCTCTCATGATAAAAGGACAAAGGAACTTTCTAGATCCTCTTTTCCAAGCCCAATAACCTCTTATGACATGATCCCAAGGGCGACAGTCTTCATACCATCACCCAGGTGATGGTATGAATTCACAAGGTTCAATGTGTGAATTGCTGGGGGTGGGGGATGCCATCTGTTCAGGTGGTCTGTTAGGCCTGAGCCAGTTGAAGAACATACAGCTTTTCCTTGCCTTATTCTGTGTGTGTGTGTGTGTGTGTGTGTGTGTGTGTGTGTGTCTGAATCTGAAGCTTGCTCTTAGCCAGGCCAACTGACCAGAAAATCTCCAGGATCTGTCTTTCTGTGCCTCCTAGCTCCAGATTATAGACATGTACTACCATACCCTGCTTCTATGTGGGTGCTGGGGATCAGAACTCAGATCCTTATGCTTGAACAGCAAGCCCTTTACTCACTTAGCCAGCTGGAGATCCCCAGCCCTCATTCTCCAGTTTTAAACAGAATTGCTCATTACAAATAATGGTCAAGCATAATTTTTATTTATTTATTTATTTTTATTTTTTATTTTTTGGTCTTTTTGAGACAGAGTCTCCCTATAGCCCCAGCTGTCCTGGAACTCACTCTGTAGACCAGGCTAGCCTTGAACTTACAAAGATCTGCCTGCCTCTGCCTCCTGAGTGCTAGGATTAAAGGCGTGCACCACCACACCCAGCCAAGCATAATTTTAATCACCAATATTAAAAAAAGCAAAAAGTCAAAACTTCTCACCCAGTGTTTTTGGTTTGACTAATTTACATAAATACCCTGTGGATTATGGTAAGCAAACTAATGTCTGAAAACTCCATAATGAAAACAGGACATTGATTATCTCATTCTAAACACTGTATTTATTTATTTATTTATTTATTTATTTACTTACTTTCTGTCCTATAGATACCTCTGTCACAAGCTAGGAAATTAAATCCAAGAGATTTATTTCTGCCAGTTTCACATGCAAAGCCTTCCTTCTTGGGTGAATTCATCTTGCTCCAAGTATCTCAGCCTGTTGAGGTTCCTGTCTGCCAGGAAATCACTTTTTCCATTAAAAAAATTTTTTTTAAATCCTCAAAGTACAGAGTAGACCCCCAGGTAAAGCATTCTAGGAAGGCTGTGAATCAATTAGTGCCACAGAGAAAGTATACCTGTCATTTCTCAGTGCCAAGTTTTTAATTAAATAAAAATCACTTTAACTGGCTAGGATCAAGAAAACAAATGATACCAAGTGCTGGAAAGGTTGTGGAGAAAGGGGAGCACTCATCCACTACTGGTGGGAATGTAAACTTGTACAGCCACTATGGAAAGCAGTGTGGAGAACCCTTTGAAGACTCAAAATGAGCTTGCAACCCAACCCAGTCAGACCACACTTGGGTATAAACACACAAGACTCATCTTACCACAGAGATACATGCACAGCCATGTTTATTGCAGCTCTCTTCACAATAGCAAAGAGCTGGAACCAATCCAAGTGCCCCTCAACTGACGAGTGGATAGAGAAAATGTGGTACATCTACACCATGGAGTTCTATGCAGCAGTAAAGAAAGATGACATCATGAACTTTGCAGGTAAATGGATGGAACTAGAAGATATCATGTTAAGTGAAGTAACACAGTCCCAGAAAAACAAATGGCGAATTATATCCCTCATCTGTGGATGCTAGCACCAATCACCTAATTGTGGGGCAAGCTGAGCAATGTTAATGCTATATTCCTCATGATCTGAAAGCAACCATGCTCTTATATTGTGAATCCCTTAACAGGTTCTAGAACTAAGGTGCCATTTATTTTCAGAGTTAGGAATTATTGGTATATGGATGGATGATATGTATGCATATTTTAGAGTAACATAAGATCAAAGGAATGTGGAAAAAACTAGTTTGTCATGACAGTATGTCTAACCATAGTATTTATTTTATGGGAGTGCTTCTTAGTATTTCTTTTATTTATTTATTTATTCTTGTATGTGTATGAATGTACTGTCTGCATGTAGGTTTGTGCACCCGTGTCATGCAATGCCAAGGAAGTTAGAAGAGGGCATCAGATTCCCCTGGGACTGGAGTCAAAGGAGGTTCTCAGCCGCCATGTGGGTGCTGGGGATCAAACCCAGGTCCTCTACAAGAGCAGTCGGCGCTCTTAACCACTAGGCCGTCTCTCCAGCCCCCTTGATTTGTAATTTTGTATAAAATGCACAGAGCTTCAATAAAACATTGGCTTTGAAAAAAATAATAAAGAAAGAAAAATCACTTTAAAGTTTTATTTTTATTTTTAATTATGTGTGTGGGGCTGCGGGTGTGTGCACATGACCGCAGCTGACTGCCATGGCCAGAGGCATCGGACCCCCAAGAGCTGGTGCTACAGGCAGGTACAAGACACCTAACTTGGGCATTGGGAATTGAACTCAGGTCCTCTGCAAGAACACCAGGCCAAAGCTTCTTAACTACTGAGCTAACAGCCCCATAAAATTCATTTTTAAAGATGGCGTTCTAGATATGACCTTAATTGTATAATTATTTTTCTATTTCTATCCTGGTTTTTCAAAAAGTCAGAAACTGATTAAAGGTATAAAAGCACTCAGACTAATAGGAGAAGATACAGATCAATAACAATGCTTCCTTAGCTTTGAGAAACAAGGAAAAATAGCAGTTCATTGTCCTTTGCAAAAGTGCCATCCACTCAGCTAAATGCTAATGGCCTGTGAAAAGAGAAAATCAAAAATGTACCAGTAAAAAATGGGTAAAGACATTCCTAAGCCTTAAAGTCAAGGGACTGAAGTCCCACAGGGACAATGAGGCAGAAAAAAAAAGATGGGGAAGAGAAAGCAGCCACTAGATTACAACCCACATCTACAGTAAAGCATGCCTTGACCTTTTGGTGCCTATTCGTGGTTTTAATAGAAAAGGTAATGCATTTAAGATAATTGGAAATATAAATTGTAGTCCACATATACTTCACTTATAATTTGTATAACAACAACTTTGGGGTTAATGGATACAAATATTCTCTACAATGTTTGTGTTATACAATATCAATTTGTAACATTTTCTTCTACCAGTAGTATAATTTAACTAAAGGAATTAAGTTGGCTTCCCAAATTAACAACATACAGGTAATGATAAATAGCTTAATGCAGAAAAGTTGGCCCAGCTAAACATTAAAAGGAAGAAAATCCTTGGACTGCTACAGGTATCAAACATCTCTGTGGATCCTAACTATAACAACTATTTATAATGTGTCCTAATGAACTTTACCTTTAAGGAGCCGCAAAGTTTTAATATAAGAGACTTCGTTACCTCCTTTTCATAGAACAAAGAAAAACATGATGATAATGAAGTTATTCCCTAACTGTAAATTAGAGCTGACTGTTATAGAAGTAAACTCTTATAAAAGCAATATAGTTGCCTTCTTTACTTGACTGATAGTCACAGGAACTGTGAAAGGATAATTCTCTATTCAGAGCCAAATATAATACTAAAATCTATATAAGCTGGGTAATTGAGCAAAATATATTAATACAGGAGAGCTCTGTTATCAGAAATGGATTATTCAGCCAAGGAGATGTTGGCTAGGGGATCCAAGGCCCCAAAAGATAAAGGTTTTTTGCCAGAAAACTGGGATACCTGCAAGAAGAGAGGCAGTAAGGCCCTGCTGTCGAAGACCTGATGTAAGCATGGGAAAGATATATAAAGACCACACTTGCAAGTGTACAGTTGGCCTCTGGAATGCCAGAGAGTGTTACCAAAGGCCACTAAATCAACAAAGCAAATATTGGTCTCCTTGAGTCAAACAAGACTCCTCCATCAGCATCAGCTACACCTCACATGCCTGGAAATACTGTGCAGCAATGGCAGCCAAATTTCTATATATCCCAAATCTAATTGGCTATTAGCTCTCTCCTTGGAGGAATAATTCTGGGCTGATGCCACAAGCTTAAGTCCTCTAGTGGTTAGGAGATGTTATAAGCCACAGTAAGATCTTGTCAGCTTTTACAGAAAAGCTATAGTCCATGGATCAGCATACCAACGTAACCTACCATAATAATTAGTGCTGTTTAAATGCCTGTATATCTAACTGCTTGTGCTTCAACAGTAGGAGTAAAAGGTTACTCCTGGATAAATTGCCAACCCATGAAAGGAAACAGCTTGAACTGATCAGAGTCCAAAATGACATCTCCAGAGAAAGTAGACTGGCTTCTCGCCCACTTGTGTCCCTTTTCTTTCTTTTTTTTTTTTTTAAATATCAATTCATGTTGTTGTTTTTTTAATTTTTTTATTAATTTTATTTATTTCTGTATGTGTATGAATGTACTGGTCTGCATGCAAGTTTGTGCACCCGTGTCGTGCAATGCCGGGAGGTCAGAAGAGGGTGTCGGATTCCCCTGGAACTGGAGTTTCTCCTGAATTGGAGTTTCAGACGGTTCCTCGGCCGCCATGTGGGTGCTGGGATCAAACGGTCTCTTGCAAGAGCAGGTCGGTGCTCTTAACCGCTGGCCATCTCTCCAGCCCCCGGTTTTCTATTTCAATTTGTTCCTGGGCTTTGGGAAATGGGGCACAAGTGGGTGAGAAGAAACAGGTCTTACTTTTCCGTTGTGAGTTTCTATTTGTGTATCTCCTAAGTCCTATTCTAGGTTGTTTCCTTTATGCGGTTGAATCAGTCTTATTCCTAGATGATCCTTTTTTAAGTCATAACTAACAAAGCCAAGCAATTAGATGTACAGGCATTTAAGCAGTACTAATTATTATGGCCCAAGTCTATAGCTGGTGCGAGCATAGACACAGTTGTCTTGGATTGGTATTTGCTAATCGCACAACTGTGGTTTCTGCTCATAAAGTGTGACAAGTTTCTTATTGTGGCTTATAACAATCTCCTAACCACTAGAGGACAAAGCTTTGTGGCATCCGCTGTCAGTTATTCCTCAAAGGAGAGAGCTATAGCCAAATAGATTTGGGAAATAATATAGACACTTGGCTGCCTGCTGTTGCACAGTTCTCCTGGCTGTTGAGGTGTAGTTGATATTGACTGGAGGAGTCTTGCTTTGTACTCAGGGAGACCCAATATTTTGCTGTATTGCTTGCTTAGTGGCCTTGGTAATGCTCTCTGGCATTTCAGAGGCCAGTTGTACGTTAGCAAGTGACTCTCATAACATTTTTTTCATGCTCCCACCAGGTCTTCAACAACAGGGACTTAACTACCTTTCTCCTTGCATAATCCCACTTATAGGCAAAAGCCTTTCATAAATTTTTGGCGGCGGGGGGTGTGGGGGTGTGGGTTGAATCCCCTAGCCAAAAATCTCCTAGGCAGAATAATTCATTGCTGTAATGTCAGAGCTTTTTCCTATATTCTAATATGTTTTGCTATATAATTACACAGCTTATAAAGACTTTACTATTTGAATTTGGCTGCTAGATGTAGATGGAATTATCCTTTCAAAGTTCCTATTCTCTATCAGTCAATGTAGAAAGAGGGTTAGTTATACCTGTTTTAGTAAGAACAATTGCCCACTATAGCCGGCGTGCCTTGGTGGCGCCGCCTTTAAATCCTATGCACTTGGGAGGCTAGAGGCGCGGGCGATCTTGTGAGTTCAAGGCCAAGCGCCAGCCTGGTCTAGCAGAGGAGTGAGTTCCGGACAGGCTGTGGGCTACAGGGAGACACCTTTGTCTCGCAAAAGCCCAAAAAAAACAAAAAAAAAAAAACACAAACAAAAAGAAATTGCCACTCTATAACAGTTGGTCTCTAATTTACAGTTAGGGGAACTGATTCTCATTACCATGATGTTTTTTCATTTTCGCTATAAAGGGGAGAGGTAGCAAGGTTTCTCAGTATCTGGAAGGTAAACTTCATTAGGGCCCATTATAACAGTTAACCCAATATTTTTCAGAGAGATGCTCAGTGTCTGTGTTCAGGCAGTCTGAGGTTCCTCTTCTTTAATGTTCAGATGGGTCAGCCTCTCTGCTGGATTTCCGAGTCCATCCTGCACAGCCAAAGTTGTACGTTTTCAGGCATTTAGATTGATGATTTTTACCTGTGGGAATACAAGTCTCCCCCATTGTTTAGTTTCAAGATTCAAAAAATTGAAAATTTATCAATATGTGTGTGGAACACAGAGTTTTCCATTTGTATCCCAGAAAGGATGACTACCCCACCTCCCACCTCCCTTTTTTTGTTTTTTTAAATTTTTATGTTTTGACCTATAGATGCCTAAGTTGTATTATACATACCCATAAATAGGAGCCAAGGCATGAGTTTTCATTACATTTACCCAAACTGTGTCTCATTGACTACTTATTTGGGAAGTGAATTTAAGCTTAAATTGTCCTTTAAATTGTCCTGGAGCAGTGTCGGGCTGCTCCAGGTGATCCTAGCAGGTCCAGAACCTGAGCCCCCATAACACAACCTCCGTCTTAGCCAGTTCTTAGCTGCCATGTGGGTGCTAGGAATTTAAGAACCAAAAAAAAAAAAAAAAAAAAAAACCAGGTCCTCTGCAAGAGCACTCAGCACTCTTAACCACTGAGCCATCTCTCCAGCCCCCAACTTTGCTTTTTTAAAGGGGGGCAGAGATTATAGACAATTCTTCAAAGATGATATGCAGACGGCCAGTTAGTCATCTCATGAAAGAAGTTAAGTAAGGATCACCAGTCACTAAAAAATTCAAACACAAACCACATGGAGATATTCATCATACCTATTATATGGATATTGTAAAAAAAAACTGAAACAAAACAGAAAATAGCCAGTGTTGGTGAGGATCTAGAAAAACCAGAACCGTTGTGCACTGTTGATGGGAATATAAAATAGAACGACCAATACAGAAAACAACACAGTGTTCCTGTAAAAAAAAAAAAACCCAAGCAGAGTCATCAGTAATTCTTCCCTCCAGCTAGATACACAATGTAAGTGAGAGGAAAGATTTGAACAGATATTTATATGCATTTGAAGCACTATTTAGCATAGCTGAAGGAAGAGCAGCCCATGTGTACATCAAAAAGCAGTAAATGCATGCAATGGGATGTCAGTCAACTTTATGATGGAAGAAGATTCAGAAACATACTTTACCATGGATGAATCTCAAAGACACCCAGCTAAGTAGATTAAACCCATCATAACAGACAAGGAGGGTATAGCTCCACTAATAGAAGTTCCTACCACCATCAAATCAGTAGAGACAGAATTCAGAACAGGGCCAAGGATGGGGAAGCAACATGTTCCATGAGCAAGTATTTCAGCAGCAGATGGTGACAAATTCTGGAAAGATGGTGCTGATGGCTCCATGGCCTTGTAGATGTGCACAATGCCACTGCAGTGGACCCTGCAAAATGCACATCCTACTAATAATACACAAAGAGACGGCCTTTCTGTATGGGCACGTCAAACAATAGAGTTAAAAAACAGTTCTACCATGTCCTAGAGCAAACACACATACACGCATATACACATTCACACATATACACATGCACACACATGCACACCCTCATAACATATATCTATATGCACACATATATATACATGTGCACATACACTCACACACAAGCACCTGCAGGTATACATACATACATACACACATCACATATACACATTCATATATCATGTATGCACACTCATACACATATACACACAGTCACATACACATGTACACATGCTCTCACACATACAAATACATATGCATACACACTGACATATACACATGTGTACACACACTCGTACATGTGTGTGCACACATATACACATGCACACATTCACATACATATTCACACACACATTCATACACACTTGTCCATGAGACTGTTTATTCAAGTGTTGGTAGTCTATGGTGCTTGCAGAAGGATTTTCCACAGCAGTCTTAAGGCTCTCCTTATTTGTTAAAGATTTAGTTGTTAGCCTAGGCATTATAGAAACTTCTGGCTTACATGACCAGAAAGGAAAACCCCCCTGTTGAAGAAAAGTGAATAGTTATGGTTACCTTACTAGAATGGAACAAGGTACAATGGTCCTTTGGGGGTGTGTAATTGCATTAAGTCTCCACAAGGGTCCAGTGGCTGGGTACACAGATGAGAAGTGTTATAGTGGAAAAACAGGGGCCCAGGTAAACTCCAAGCCTTTCTGCTGAACACAAAACCTCTGAAATATATTTACATCAATGATATACACCACATGAGATTGACTTTGGGAGGCTGAGTTTCTCTTTCAGTTTAACCATCTTTCCAGGAAGCTCTCAAGTAGTGAAGAAGTAGAGACTTTCCTGGGATGTGTAAAGCCTTCAGATTAGCCCCCTGCATAGCTAAAAGAAAAGCAGACAGGAAAAGAAAACAAACAAATCTAATTATTTTTATCATTCCTATTTAGAAGCTGAAATAATAAATCTTTGCGATTTCTCAGGGACCCTCTGGGAGGTCTGATGTATAGTTTGGATACAAAAGTTTTTTAAATTTTTATTGTTATTTTCATATGTATATGTCTGTACTGTCTGCATGTAGGTCTGTGCACCCGTGTCGTGCAATGCCATGGAGGTCAGAAGAGGGCATCAGGATTCCCCTGGAACTAGAGTTAAAGACCGTTTTCAGCTGCCATGTGGGTACTGGGAATCGAACCCGGGTCCTCTGCAAGAGCAGTCGGCACTCTTAACCGCTAGGCCATCTCTCCAGCCCCGGATACAAAACATTTTTAAAAGAAAAAATTTTAGGGCTGGAGAGAAAGCCTAGCTGTTAAGAGCACTGACTGCTCTTGCAGAGGACCCGGGTTCGATCCCCAGCACCCACAGGGCAGCTGAAAACCGTCTGTAACTCCAATTCCAGGAGAACTCCAGTTCCAGGGGAATCCGAGATCCTCTTCTGACCTCCGTGGCATTGCACGACATGGGTGCACAAATCTACATGCAGGCAGTACATTCAAACACATACAAAAATAAATAAAATTAAAAAAAAAGAAAACATGTTAGCCGGGCATGCTGGCCCACACCTTTAATTCTAGCACTCGGGAAGCAGAGGCAGGTGGATCTTTGTGAGTTCAAGGCCACCCTGGTCTACAGAGCAGGTTCCAGGACAGCTGGGGCTATAGGGAGTCCAAAAAAAAAAAAAAAGAAAAAAGAAAAAAACATTTAATAGGGGAACAAAAAAGTTGTTAGAGGATACTTCGGAAAGACCATAAGTACCAAAAAAATATGGCTTAAAACTTGACCACTGATGTAACTGCAGGACCAGGTAAATGAAAGGGAACCAGGAAGGTAAAGGGAAATTGGGAGCCTGAGGCAGAAGACTTGTAGGTGACTGGGAGAAATTAATAAAATTAAGGTATCTGAAATTGAAGGGAGAAGAATGGTTATAGAAGAAAAGGGGGGCAGGAAAGGAGCCCAAGAAAAGGGGGCCATAGGAAACTGGCAGTATCAAGGGAGAAGTGGGGAACGACACGGAGGGAGGGCTAGTCAGGTAAGGGGAGAGAGGAGAGATAAATAATGCCTAGCTGGGGTGAAAAACCCGAGAGTCTAACAATCTCTTCACAAATTACACTTCAATATCTCTATACGAGTCCATGTGCAAAGATGAAGGCTATGTAACCAGAAACAGTATCAGTCAGGAGAAACCTTCCTTTGAGTTGTTGGCCAGGGCAGTCCGAGAGACTCCCAAAATCACATAAGTTACTGCTCAGCTCTTGATTGCTTCCCAGAACCTGACTGTAAGACCCTATTGCTGAAGGTAGGACAGGCTTTGGAGACTTGCTGTGAAGTAATGGAGCTGGAACTGACCTGGAAGCCACTTCCCCTGAAGGCTAGGTCTCATAGCTGTGGAGAGCACTGTACGAGCCACTAAGGGAGATCATCAATCAGTGGTTCAACAATGGCTTTAAGACCAAATACCCACATCAATGACCAGCACAGCATATGATATCGGTGCAATGGCAGTGCTTCTATCTTGGGGGAAATCAATGGTTAACTAATTTGACCTAAAGCCCATTCAGTGGGACGAAACTCATGTGTGGTACTGTAAACATAGCCAGATGCACACAGCAGGAGAGGTCATAGATCTTAAAGAAATCCCCAAGGTTGACACATCCCTACGCTAAGGTAACATCTTACAAACTACAAAATAGGTCTCCTTATATTTACGGATGAATATCCCAGACACGACTCAGAAAAGAAACTTCTTTTGCACCAGATGAAGAATATACAGAGTCCCACAACTGGACACACACAGACATGGTCTGTGAATTGCTCATGCCTAACTGACACATCTACAAAGCAACCTCTACATCTAAGGCTCATGTGCCACAGAACAAGGAGCCAAGCAGACATATATTAGCCTAACTCTCTTTAAAAAAGCTCTCCCATGCAAAAAGAGCCCAGGAACTCAAAAGGGCATGAATGGCCAAACTGTGGAGATTAGGAGTCTACAGAGTGTGGTTCCATGGACAGGCTGCCTATATTCAGCTTCACCTACCCAGGGCTCAGGGAAGATTGTGGAAGAGGGAGCAGAAAGATTGTAAGAGCCAGGGAGGTGATGTGATACCAAACGGAAATGAATCCTACAAACTCCTAGGACCCTGTTCAGATGAACCTACAGAATTAGTGTCAGCATGCACAAGACCCGTGCAAGCTCAGCTGTTCAAAAACTCAGCACAGAACTGCAGAAATGGGCAGCAGAGCCCAACCTTGTCTGAAGAAATATTGGCAGCTGATTGTGGTTGGGTGGGGAAGAACTGGCCTTCTTTAGGAGAGGGACTCCAGATAGGCTGACTAGAGCTCAGGGGATGAGCTGGCACTGAGGGGTGAGCAGGGAGAGGAGTGCCTGGGGAGGGTGCCAAGGGAGAGGGAGGTACGAAGGGTTAAGACTGACTGAAAAATTATGAACGAAATACACAAAAATGCAATAAAATACATAAAAATTGATACTTTATCAATCAAAATGAAAATACAGTATTTTTAAATGCACATGGAGAAGACAAGAAAGTGATAGAAATATTAACACTTCCAGGGGACTAAGGAGGTGATGTTTCAGTCAGTAAAGTACTTGCCATACAAGCACGAGGGCCAGGGTTCAGATCCCCAGTTTCACATAATGGCTGGGCAATACTTGGGAGACAGAAACAGTCGATCCCCAGAACAGCTTGGCTAACCAGAATAGCTGAATCAGTGAGCTCTGGGTTCAAATCAAAGACCCTGCCCCAAGGCATAAGGTGAAGATCTATCAAGGAAGACGCTCAATGTCCACTTTGGGCCTCCACATGCACATGCATATGCCCAAACACATATGTGCCCATATACATACAAGTATGCATACATACATACAAGTATATACATTTACACACACACAAAGAGAAACTTTAGTGCTTCCAGACGTGAGGGTGTAATAACCAATTATAAACAACCAGTGGCATAAAAAATTGGCATTAGGTCTGTTGGTTTTGGTGGAACATGCCTATAATCTCAGCACATGGGGAAACTGAGGCAGGAGGATTGTGAGTTTAAGGTCAGCCTCAGCTGCATAAGACTCTGCTTAAAATTAAAAAAAGCAAGTCAACCCAAGACATGAAAGGTTTCTTTCTTTTTAATGTTTAACTGTATTATGTGTGTGTGTATGTGGGGGGGCACGCACACACATGATGTGCAAGGGGAGAGTGCGAGCATGCTAGCTGTGCATGTAAGAGCTAAAGGACCGCTCTGTGGAGTCAGTTCTCTTCTCCCCCCTTTATGTGAATCCCAGGGATCAAACTCAGATCAGGCTTAAGCAGCAAATGCTTTTATCTGGACCTGTAAAAGGTTATTCTTTTTTATTGTTATTAAACTTTTCCCATAAGTCATACATCATTTCTCAATCGAATCTAGAGTCGCTTCCCTTTCCATGCCCCCCACCCCACCCGAGTCCCTGCACTCTGCCATACATGTTCTGCATCTTTTTCTGAGTCTTTCCAGAGGTTTTTTTTTTCAGTTCTTTTGTTGTTGTTCTTTCCAACTTGTATTGCTACAGTATATATACATATATACATAGTTATATATACATAAATGTACATATATACATACATACACATATCACTTGAATTGGAGGATTTTTTTTTCCTAAAAGATGTCATGTTTTCCTTAAGGAAGTGCTCGAAGGTTCCTCCTTGGCAATCCCAAACAACCATCAATCCTGCACTTTTGCCCCACATTGGGGTCTTTCCCTCCCATGGTCCCCCAAATGAAGTCTGGTAAGCACACATCCTATCTTGATCCCCCTGCACTGGCCTCCAAGATACAGCCCAGGTAGTCCAACAATGGCAGTCTATATTCTGATGAGGCTGACATCCCCTTAGCTGGGGGATCCCCTTAGTCCACAAGCTGGGTATCTCAGTAGCCCCATCTGGCATTGAAGGGTTGGAGGATTTTACATGAGTAAAAGGTTATTCTTAAAATGTGATATGGCTGTTCTTGGGCTCATTGTGAGAAAAGTAAAGGTTATCCTTCATTACCATTCTGCCTATTAGAAGCACATCGCAGGGGCTGGAGAGATGGCCTAGCAGTTAAGAGCGCCAACCGCTCTTACAGAGGACCCGGGGTGGATCCCCAGCACCCACATGGTGGCCGAGAACCATCTGAAACTCCAATTCCAGGAGAACTCCAGTTCCAGGGGAATCCGATACCCTCTTCTGACCTCTGCGGCATTGCATGACACGGGTGCACAAACTTGCATGCAGACAATACATTGATACACATACAGAAATAAATAAATGCCAGGCGTGGTGGCACACGCCTTTAATCCTAGCACTTGGGAGGCAGAGGCACGCGGATCTCTGTGAGTTCGAGGCCAGCCTGGTCTACAGAGTGAGTTCCAGGACAGCCAGAGCTACAGGGAGACCCTGTCTCAAAAAAAGAACAAACAAAAAAAAATAAAAAAAGAAGCCATCCGCAGAAAGAAAATTGGGACTCCAATCTTTAATATCGTTATATGAAAAAGATTTTATTAGAAGTTAATTTAGTAGAGCGTGGGGCGGGAGCCATGGCTCAGCCAATAAGGGCACAAACTTACAGAGGAACTGAGTTAGGTTCCCAACGAACCCACATCAAGAGGCTCACAACTGCTTGTGACTTCAAGCCTTCTAGAGGGACCACTATAGCCCTCTTCTGGCTTTCATGAGCCACTGCATTCTCCACAACACACCACAACACCTCACACACCACACTCGCGCACATCGCACCGCTACAAGAGGAAAGGTTTAAAAATTTTTAACTTTTAAAAAATTTTTATTATTTTATGTGTATGACTGTATTGCCTGCATGTGGGTAGGTGTACCTGTGTCATGCAATGTCTGCAGAGGTCAGAAGAGGGTGTTAGATCCCCTGGAACTGGAGTTACAGATGGTTGATAGCCACCATGTGGGCGCTGGGACTCAAACCCAGGCCCTCTGCAATAGCAGCCAGTTCTCTTAACCACTGAGCCATCTCTCCAGCCCCCTTTTTAAAAATTTCTAATTACCTCAGCAAATCCATGAGAGCTGAGTCAACGCTGGCAAATTTTATATATGTATTCTTACATGTTTCAGATGAATTGTTTCCAGGTATCATAATCCAAGGTGAACATATTTACTTACAGTGTTTCTGTCCTCCATATCATGCTACCAAATTCATGCATACCTGGAATAACTTTACATATAAAGCCTCTCTCTCTCTCTCTCTCTCTCTCTCTCTCTCTCTCTCTCTCTCTCTCTCTGGAAACCTGTAACATTTGGTTACCTTGAGTGTAGTTGTTGATTTGGCATTATTGTTCCTGATAAAGTTTTAGATTAACATTTGCATTGATTATTTTTATTGTTGTATACTCGTGGTACACAGTACTGAGTTTCATGAACAATTTCTTCCACAGTCACCATGAGCATTTACCACACCCCCCTTCCCTCCTCTCCTTCACTGTCATTAGTCACCTGTCTGCCCCCAGTCTTTCTTGCTTTCATGTCATATATAAAAATGATCTTGGAGGCTGGAGAGATGGCCTAGTGGGTAAAAGCACCTACTGCTCTTGCAGAGGACCCGGGTTCGATTCCTAGCACCCACATGGTGGCTGAGAACCATTTTTAATTTCAGTTCCAGGGGAATCTGATGTCCTCTTCTGACCTCCGTGGCATTACACGACATGGATGCACCAATCTACATGCAGACAGTACACTCATACACATAAAAAATAATAATTAATTAATTGAAAAATGATCTTATATGTCTATAAAAAATCTAAAATCCACAAATGTGAGAAAACGTGAGATGTTTGTCTTTCTGAGTCTGGCTTTTTTCTTTTCACATGATGCTCAAGTTCTACCCTGTTGGGAGCTGTGAAGTGCCGTGCCTCAAAGATGGCACCAGTTTCTGCCTCCCACCCCCACGGGGGTGAGTGCTCCATGCAGTAAACATGTCCTTATTTGGTTTGGCCTTGCTGAAGCCCTCTGTTCCGCATAGAGATATCCTATCCTTGAGACCCACGTGGTGAAAGTTGATTGGTTGTGACATGCCTTATAGGTGGTGAACCGGGAAGGGAAAGAGAGAGAGCAGATGTAAGGATACCTGAATAAACTGCTCGAGGAAGATCGCTCTCGTGTCGCATCTTCTTTCGCTGGACGAAGGGGGTCACGACGAGTGGTGGCCCGTACGGGGAACCTCTCTTCTGATCAGAACCTCGGGCAGTCGGGGCGGCGCCGGTAAGTTCCCGGGTAAGAAGGGATGATAAAGGTCACGGTGAGCGACAAGTCAAAGACTGCGGTAAAGCGGCAAGGATAAATTCGCTGTTTGGCGACTCAAAAGTGAAAGCTTGTGGATTTGCAAGCCAAGATCAGTAGATAGAAGTATATCTACTTCTTGCTGGGAGTCTGTTTGTTAGTTTTCTTTTCTGGGTAATCGTTTTCTCAGTATTCTGCAGGGCGTGTCCCAAGGGAGTTAACATGGGGAACTCACCGACCCACCCAATTTTTTATGCCCTCAAAGACTTGCTTAAGGCAAAGGGGCTAAAACTTAAAAAGAAAACATTGATTAATTTTTTGACAAAATGTGACCTTATTGCCCCCTGGTTCTTAGTGTCAGGGAGTTTGACAGTAACAAGCTAGGATAAATTGGGGAGAGATCTTGATTTTGTGTGGGAGCAAGGCACGCTTAAGGCTGGTACCCGCCCGATATGGAGGTTGGTGCGTGCCTGTTTGGGGGATCAAAAGTGCTGTCCAGCATTGGAAAGAGGGCCGGCAGCCTTGGAACAGTTACAGGAAAAAAGATCAAAAAGAGATAGTCAAATGGAGAGAAGGAAGTGACCCATCTTGAAAATTCAGATTCAGATCAGAGTGAAATCTGAGGATGAAGAGAGGAGCCCAGATTCTGTCAGTTTATCAGGAGTCTGAAGACAACAACATGCAATCCCCTAAGAGGAGAGGCTCTAACCGTGAAGAGCACAAAACCTAAAAGACCATTAAAAAAGGAACCTCCGGGTTTGAGGCCACACCCTATGGCGCCTCCTCCTTATGACCCTCCCCCAAGTATCAGGCCTGCCCCAAGGTGGAGCGCCTCTTCTATTTCGCACTGCCCCGAGGTTTGGAGGGAAGTGGCCACAGCCTGTCCAGTGTTTGTAGACCCAGCAACAATAATCAAAGATATCATGGACCCTTTGACTTTAAGGTAATAAAAATTTTAGCTGAATCAGTAAGAGTTTATGGGGTAGGTGCCGCATTTGCATTTACTGTTACACAAATAGAAAATATAAATCAGTTTTGCTTGACCCCGAGTGATTGAACTCAATTGACAAGATCAGTTTTGAGCCCAGGACAGTATCTAGATTGGAAGTCCTTGCAATATGAGTTTGCCTGTGAACAAGAAGCTATTAATCTAAATGCTGGCCTCCCCCAGGCTGCCTGGGATAGAGACATGCTTTTGGGCAAGGCCGCACCACCAATCACCAAATTAATCTCCCCAACCAAGTGTATACTCAAATAAATAACATTGCCATTAGGGCTTGAAAAGCATTGCCAAATAAAGGGGAAGTAACAGGCAACGTAACTAAAATCATACAGGGACCTACTGAGCCCTTTTCTGATTTTGTTGCCAGACTCGTTCAAGCGGCTGGTAGGATTTTTGGTAATGCTGACACTGTCATGCCACTTATCAAACAATTAGCTTTTGAACAATGTACAAAAGAGTGTCGGCAAGCAATAAATCCTTACAAAAACAAAGACATTGAGGCATGGATGAAAATTTGCAGAGGGAACACTGGGCTCGAGACCTCTTAATAACCTAATCCATGTGGTCTTTATGCGCAAGCCACGGTCATACACCCGTTTTCAACATATAGCCTAAACAGAATTAAATTAACCCTTATGGGAAAGATGTACAGGCGCTTGCTTTAGATGATGGGTGGAAGTTAGGCCATTTTTAATAGATGCATGTCACTCATGCAGAAGGGAGGAGGAAGGAATTGCAGCGAGAGGTCAAACAAAGATGCGCAATACCATGATCTCTCGTCTTGCCCAAATGTTAAAAGAAAAAAATCATTGGGCAAATGAGTGCAGATCAGTGAAAGACATTAATGGTAAACCTCTTATAGTAACTGAGTTATAAGGAAGACATACTAAATTCATACAATAATCGGGGCGTACAGAGGCCCCGTCCCCAAGGGCCCACAAGTATATGGGCAATGGAAGGACATGCCAAACACGGGCCCATGGAAAGCCCACGCAGGTGGGCCGCCCATTTGTTTCCTCCACAGGAGACCACGGAGGAGCCAAACTTCGGTGCTCCGCAATTGACCTCCCACTCCACCTTCCAGGTCCGTATTAACCCCTAGCATGGAGTAGCAGCTTATTTTGATACTGAATTTTCATTGGACCGCTAGAACCTGGTACTTTAGGGTTACTCTTGGGACGCTCATCATCTGCCTTAAAGGGCTTCACGTCCATCTAGGAGTTATAGACCCTGATTATACAGGCCAAGTAAAATTATGGTGGAGTCCCCACTGTGGAATTGTTTCAGTCTCTCCTGGGAGATAGAATTGCACAACTATTATTGCTTCCAAGTCTTCATGACAAATACCCTTCTAATTCTTAAGAAAGAAAGACAAAGGATTTGGGTCTACAGGGAGTTGACTCTACCTTTTTGGCTATTGGACTTGGTCAACGACCCAGTTTTAGAATTAAGCATGAGAACAAAAAGATTCTTGGAGCTGTTAGACACTGGGGCAGATAGAAGTATTATAGCATTAAAAAATTGGGTAAAAGGATGGCCCATTCAGACCTCTGACCAGATCTTTAGAGGTTTGGGTTTTGCAAAGACACCTCGATATGAGTGCTCAGGACTGTTAACTTGGAAAGACAAAGAAAGCCCTGTTGAGATGCGCCGAGGATGACAGTCCGATGGCAAGGTCCAGGTCCACTCCGTTGAATTCAATGTCACTATTTCCACTCTTGTGGGGTCACCAATCATTCAAAACTGCTCAGACCAGTTTCATAGAAGATAGCTAGAAAGTTGTTTAGATAGATTTGCAGCATGGGAAAAGTATTATACTGAATACTAGTTACGCAGGGCCTGAATGTTTAAATTCACGATCCTAATTGTGCTATTTGCACACAAATATATCATTGATTAACAATCATCAGTCCTCCTTTCAGGACGAGTGTTAGCATTGTAGCTGCAGTGCGTCCAGGGCTTCTGTGGCAACATTGCAAGGAGGACAAAGTTATTTTAAGGCCAAGGCCAGAATTATTCCCCAACCTTACCCCATGGCGCAAAAACAAGTCCGCGGAGCAAACATATCCTCCCCTCTTGCTTGTGACGGCCTCACCGGGTGCTTGTTCTTCCCCATGCTTAGCTGGCCACCATCCACTAATCCAAGAGGCATTGGCAGAATGACGGGGTCCATAGGAATCCTCTGGCAAATCAAACCAAGCCGCTATCTGATTATACATCAGAACACATTTTGAATTTTTGCTATTTCTAACCTTAAGAAAATATGGACTACCACTTACTGCAAAACCACCCTGAGCTTCATGGAAAGCCAAGGAAAGTGCAAGAACTCTGCCTCTTTCCCTTGCGCACCGCATGGAGGAGCACACTAAACAGTCCTGCAGCACAAAGTTTTCCTGGTATCTTTGGGAAATGGTGAGCAGTGTTTACATTCTTCGTTTGCTGCATCACTTACAGAGTGTCTTTTTAGACTTTGATTGACCAACTCACAGGAGAAGCTTCCAGGTGGAGCAGGTACTACACCTTTTCCCAAACCTGCTTGGCTGTAGAACCCTTTCTTCCTGCATTGTCCGTCTCCCTGAGTGTCTTGCAGAACACATACCTGGCCTCACATGGCTTTGGGAATCATCACATAAAGGTCCCACTCAGAGCATCTCAGGCCCTGGAGTATTAGATTAACCCTTCCAGAAGCTTCTATTGTTTCAGCTTCTTCACCCCCATATCAATGTTTCTCTTCCTCAGTCAAAGCAATTTCTCTTCTGCCAGACAAAAGTTCATGCCACAGGGAGGATTGCTTCCACACACTTCCTGACAGAGTCCACAGTTCTGTTAGCTTATGTAGTACTTGATCCATGCATAGATAGTATTGAAGAATTGGCAGAGAAGGGTCTGCTGGGCTAGTCTCAGACAAAAAGCCTGGGCAGGTGTGGCTAGAGTCAATGAATGCAGACACAATAAAACCCACAAGGCCTTTAGCACCAGGTCTCTAGAGAGGTACAACCCAGTGTGCCAAATGTCCCATCCGAGGGCCTGTCAGTAACCCCGGAGCCAGCTCTGAAGAGCCCCTCTCCATTAACAAATGAAGAGAGACTGTCAAGCAAGAACAAACAGGTCTCCTCGTTATGGGAGGAGGCTTGCCCCTTGCCTTTCTGCCAGCCTGGGACTGCCGGAATCCCTGGGCATCCAGTTGAGTATCTATGCATGCATCCATCCACGGGCTTCCCATGTGTCAGGCACTCTATTAGAAACTTGGGAGGGAAACAAGGCTGCAAAAGGCACGTCTCAGAGGTCACGAGGCATGACTATAGGTTCTTGGAGAACATGAAGCATGTGTGTTGCTCTCTGCTGCTGAGATTCTAAGAGAAGGTTTAGATGTTGAGAAAATGAAGGTTTGTCAATCCACTAAGACCATTGTCCCCGACTACAGGGTGTTGGGATTCAATTATAAAATATAAGCTTGCTGGGAATAGTCTTTGCTGATAACCACTCTGGGATCAGAGATAATTCACCCCCTCTGAAGTTAACAGAGTCCATTCTGCGCAGCTGCCTCCTAAGGCTCTGTCCTTGACCGTCTATTCATAATTTAGGACGTTTTTTTCTTAACACTCATCTTGAATAAGCTTTGCCCCTAAGTCCCAGATCCACACTTGATGAGTGAGAGGTACACATCTCTCTGAAGGCCTCTTGAGAGAAAACTGTTCACGAGAATAAAAATCTCTAGCCTGACTGGAGACGTGATATCCCAGTTTTGCTGGGTCAATCACCTGGCCACTGGATCGCCCCTAGCAGGGCAGGTTAAGTCATGCTAAAGAGATAGGCAGGGATTAGAGAGATGGCTCAGTGGTTAAGAGCACCAACTGGTCTTGCAAAGACATGGGTTCAATTCCTAGGACCCACGTGACAGTTAACAACTATCTGTAACTCCAGTTCCAGGAGATCCAATGCCTTCTTCTGAGCTCTATAGGTATTGCATAACATAGATACACTCATACACATGCAGGCAATACATTCATACACATAAAAATAATAAAAATAAAGAGACAGGCAGAATCCCCATTCCTTGGAACAGTTTTGTGTGGACCAAATATACTGGAAAGTCTATAATTTCCTAAAGTCTTCAGAAAAGCACAACCCTTTCTCTTTTTTTTTTTTTTTTTTTTTTTTTTTTTTTTTTTTTTTGAGTTGGGGTCTCTTCTTGGCATGCTTTTCCTCTAGGCTGCCCCACAGCTTGTGTTTCTTTATTCTTTCTCTAAAGTTCCCCATCCCCATCGTGTAGCTGCTTGTCCGCCATGAGTCTGACCTCCAGGCCGGCTCTAAACAGGTGTACATTTATGCTGCCCCCTTCTCCTCAGGGAAGCTGCTAAGATTTACAGCTTGTCTTCCCTGATGATTTTTCTTCTAATAAAATTGTCCTAAAGCTTCCATTTGAGTCCACTCTTAAATTCTTTTATTACTGTGACTAAGAACCCAAGGGGGACCTGTTTTCCCAATATCATCTGGCAGCCATGAAGAGACACTGCAAAACTTCCAGTGACAGTTACATGTCATTCTGTGGAAATGTACTGGGTGGCAAACTGCTCCTGAGAGCAACCTGATTTTCAGGAAAAATCCAGGGAACTCCTACTCACTTCTCTAGCCATCTGGGCCTAGTTAACATACACACTTGATTAATATGTGTGTTTGTTTGTTTGGCTTTAAGGAAATCAGTGCAGTTCATCTGGAACTCCCATTGTGAGGCGAAGCATATAATGCAGATGTCGGTAACAACCAGTATTACCAAGATCAGACTGTCCAGGCAGTGACATTGTGTTGGAGCATTACTAGGGCTCAAGACCTTAGCTTTAAGCATTTGTGCCAGAATCAGTACAGTGGAAATCAGGTCTTTTTGTGTCCTGAAGGTTTGGAGCCAAAGAATGATTTTGACTCTGGGATATCAGCAGATTTCTAGATTCTGCTCCCCAAATCACAGCTCCTAAGGACAATGCAGCATCCTTTGCTTGCAAACTATGTTGGATGAGAGGGTCCAACCAAAGGCTTCAAGGGTTTAAGTTATACAAGCTCTTTCTACCTCATAGGAATGAGACAGCAGCCGGTCTATGCCTCTCAGCATGCAAGCAATGTGCTCTGTGAGACCAGGCTAAGGGTACAGCCCACTCCAGATAAGCTGAGCTATCTCTTAGAAACCTGGAGGGGGGGAGGTCCAGTAAAGAAGCAGGCTTAGACAAGAAATCCTGCATCCAGGCCCACATGGTGGGAAACACAAGAGCCTATGATGTAGCCAGGCGATTTGCGGATCTGTCTTTCTTCACAAGAGACCTGACCTTCAGGCCATAGCCTCCCGAGTCAGACACTGTCACGGCTGTAACCTCCTCAGTCACCTTCACTGCTGTGACCTCCCAGTCACCCTCATTTTTCTTGTCTTATAAGGAAATAAGATTGATTTGATTTGATTAAAGTTGATTGATTTGATTAAGATTTCCCTGTTCCCTCTCGGGCAGCAGAGCGGATAGTTTTCCCATCTTAACTTCATGCCCTGGTCTGCATTTTGTCTAGATTACTCCACAGCATGGGTCAGTGTGGCCATAAGTAAACATGGTGGGTGGTTCCAGGGTAAGGCTGGACCCTTCCTGCATGCCCTCTGTGACATCCTCTGATGGCGCACTCACATCATGCCTTCTGTCATCTTGACACCTCTCAGCAAGCTTCCTCCATGCCTTCCAGAAGACACACGGAGTCTTCTCACCAGCTGAGTGGCTGCAGTAGCTTCCACCTGAGCTAACTGAAGGCGTCATTTACTACTTATATATTTTTTTTAAATTTTGGTGGCTCCTATTTATTTTGGAACTCCCTGAGGACCTGGGCCACAGGACAGCTGAGAACGGTCCCTGGGGGACAATTTATCGTTATCAACACAGCCGTCCATCCATCCATCCTGTGATTCTTAGGTCGCTGAGATGGGTTCATGAACATCTGAGTCACTAGTGCATTGGCACTTACAGGGCAAAGAAAGCTTTTCAAGCTGGACACACTGCGCGGTCCTGACGGTGCCGTGTGAGGCTGTGCGTGGGGGCAGGGCGGAGTGAGGAGCGGGAGGGCTTAGTATGTCATCTCAGCTGCAGGTGGGAAAGTCGCTGGTCCCTCTCAGCCATGACTTGAAGGGCGTTTCTAGCCATGTAACACCTGCTCCCAAGGCCCTCTAATGGAATGATCTTAGCTACAGGCCCAGGAAAGGGAGCTGCCCGCCCAGGGCTATCTCACAGGCTCCTGTTCCTAAACAGTACAGCGATTCTCGACCTGCTGACATTTGTCAAGACATTTCATAAAAAGTTCCAGTCAAGAAAGAATGCAGCCTGGCCTGCAGCCAGTGCTTCAAAGCACACAGATGCACAAAATCTCAGAGTGCTCCGTCCTGTGACCTCCAAGATAGCCCCAGGCTGCTCTGAGGAGCCCAGAGCCGAGAGTCAGGGGTGGGCAGCTCATAAGGTGTTCCTTTAAGCCGCCCTCCTGTTTGAGAGCAAAGGACTCTGGGATGTGGTGAGTGTCACCAGATTAAACTCAGTAGTTTAAACTTAATGTGTGTTGAGACCAGTGCTATGAGGTGAACCTGGTGCCTGAAACAGCACAGGTCACTGCCTGGGAAGGGTTCAAGTGGTCAGTTCCTTTAAACATTCGTAGGTGAAGATGCAATATCAAACATGGCTTATGGAATAGCATCTGTTTGGGTAACTAACCAAGTGTGGGTGGCAGGGTGGAGGAGGGGCGCCCTAGGACCAGGGGATAGTGTGAAATACATAAGAGGAAATCCACGAACTGTCTCAAGAACTGGGTCCTCTAAGAAGGATTAGCTCTCTGAGGACAGATATGATGTTGCAGGTAGGGTTAGAAAGCTATTCCTCAAGGCCAAGAACTTTATGTGGCCAGCAAATGGACTCCATTTCTCTCCTACAGCCAAGGGAGAACAAATGGAGGCTTTGGCTTGTAGAGTGGAAGAACAAGATTGACATTTTGAAGAACTGGTCTCAACAGAATGGACGCGGAGTCTAAAAACAGAATTAGAGAATTCGGTGGCTGCCACAGTGGAGGTTAAAAGAGCTAGGCTCTATGTTCTGTGGCGGACAGTGCAGGGTGACTTCGGAATGATGGACATTTCTGCCTAGAGATGGACACGCTCCTCGTTTACAACCAGACACACCACACACTGGAAGAAGCACAGTCTTAACAAATGTCTTCCGCAGAGATACTCGTGACTTCTCAGTTGCTGGCAGCGTCAGGGGTGCTGGCATCTGTCTGAAGCCACAGAACACCTCCTTCCAAAGAAATTGAGAAACCAGGAGATAAACAGGCCCAAGGACAGTGGCTGTGTCACAGCTACACAGACTCCCACGCTGTCTGCCCATTTCCCCAGCAGAGCAGTATTGGGTGCTCGGGAGCACAGGTGAAGCCCCAGCCCTGCAGGTTTATTTTCCACCAGGCTTTTCCCCCAATGCTTTTGCAGACCTGTGAGAATTCTGGGCTCTCCATTCCAAACACATAGGACTTTAGCCTGCAGATGCTTATGCGGGCCACCCGATATGAGGTTCCCAGAGCACCTCAGAGGCCCAGATTACGATTCTCTTCTGCCACCATCACACACCCAAGTGGAGCAGTTCACTTCCCCTCTTTATAGACCAGGAGTTCAGAGAAATAAGGTAACATGCAGGTCACCCAGTCTAGGAAAGAGCAGTGACAGCCCAATTCCATAATACCCACTCTCAAGAAGTCTTATAGCCTCCTTGCATAGTAATTCACTGGAGGATGGATGAATCCAATTGATGACTGAGGGAGCACAGAAAACAAAGGGAATATCGAGACATTCGTCAAACATGTACCGAGCTAGCTCATAGTGAGCCAAACTCTAGACCAAGATCAGGGAGAAACGGTGTTGGGAAGGATGATGTGAACCTCAGTCCTTGGAAGTTCAATGTCCATGGAAGGGCACGGGGTAAGTGCCTGCCTAGCATTCGCAGAGCCCTGGGTTTGATCCTCAGCAGTCCCCACCTCCCTGCCCATTGAAATCCAAAGAGGCCAAATCTGGGAGCAAACTACAGCGCCTTTAGAATTTCAGACCAGACACTGCTCAAGCTATGCCCATCTGGACCCCTATGCTGTCCACCCTCACTGTCCATTCTGGAATCCGTGCTGCTAAAGAAGAGACAGACTCGCGACCTGTCTATGTGTCTGTGAACAGATATCCAGGTGCCCAAGAGAAGACTAATAGGCTCCACCCCATTCTCACTTCCTTTTGGAAGCTTACAGCACTGCGAATTGACAGACTGCCAGGGCATTAGAGGTCTGTCACTACTAGTGATACATCCCTCACTGTCTCTCCTATATAGTGGATACACCTCAACGAGTTGCACCCTTCCTCCTGACTCCCCCAAACCTCAGTATCCTGGCATTCTCTTCCCTCCCCTCTGACACCCAGAAATCAGAGACAGCCTGACTACATGAAACCTCCCCCCACCATCTGAAGGCTGTAAGAAAGAGACCCTTGGGGCTGGAGAGATGGCCTAGTGGTTGAGAGTGCCGACTGCTCTTGCAGAGGACCCGGGTTCGATCCCCAGCACCCACATGGCAGCCAAGAACCATCTGAAACTCCAATTCCAGGAGAACTCTAGTTCCAGGGGAATCCGACACCCTCTTCTGACCTCCACAGCATTGCACAACACGGGTGCACAGACTTGCATGCAGACAGTACATTGATACACATACAGAAATAAATAAAAATTAAAAAAAAAGAGACCCTCCCACTCTCCCACATGGGCCTGAATTCTCATCAGAGCACCCATCATGCTGTCTGCCCATCTGTGCTTAGGGCCTGGACATATGCCCCAGCATGCTGTTGTCTGTCTAGTCTGTCTATTTGTCCATGGCACTTCTTCCCCCAAAAGGAAAATCTCTCACAGTGCCTCCTTTGAACTCCAAACTAGAGAACTCTCAGTGCCCTTAGGAGAGGTGTCAAGGGAGGAGTGAACTTGAAGGTAAGAAGATTTGCAGGTGGTCTGCTGAGCTTCAGTTGCCAGAGTGAAATGAAACAAGTCATGACTGTTTCAAAGGTCGTGGCAACGCTGGCAGGGAGCTGAGAGGAAGTGGAGTGGAGTGGGGGGGGGATTCTTCAGTGCAGAATTGGGAATTAATAAATAATGTTGACAGCTGGAGATAGATAACTCAGCCAAGATTAATATGGAGTAGATGAAGTCTAGAGACGAGAGTGAAGCCCTGGAAACACCTCAGAGGATGGACACATCTGGCGCGATGAGATGGCCCCCAGACACTGAGGAAGACACAAACTTAGAAGAATGAAGGAGGTGAGAGGTAGGACGTAGTCGAATGCCAAAGGGCTTGGCGAGGGCCATGGAAAGCAAACCCTGGAGCCCCGTTTGCTCGTTTGGCTGCTGGGAAGCTTTGTGATTTCAAAGAGCACAGTTTGGGTAGATGGATGAGAAGACGTGATAGATTATAGGACAAGTAGGGAAGAGAAGGGTGAGGAGGGAAGAGCCATGTGTTAAATACACCCCACATGTAGAATTTGGCAATGAAAGAGAGGAGATAATGGCCAGTTAATGGAATCCAATACTGAGCAAACCTGGTTTTGCTGATCATGCAACCTGGCTCAAATATAAATATATTTTAATATGACAGCTCTTGGGTTTTAAACAGAACTATTTACAGCTAAGCCACAGAGCCGTCCCTCATCACAGAAACTCTAACACAGTCAGATGGGGTCTCTGCCCTGTATTTCCTGTTTGACATAGTTTAGTTCAATGGATTCTTTCTTCTTCTTATAACTGAATTTTTTTTAAACGAAGGGAATAATCTTAGTTAATCCTCTACATGTATTTTTCCTTAGGGAAATGTTTACATTCATATGACCCCAAATGCTAAGCCAATAAAAGCAGCAGCAGAAACCATTATTCAGTCTTATCGGCAAAAAAAGACACAGAAAATGAAGGGGTCAAAGAATTTTGATGTTTGGGGAGAGAAAAATGACTTTTTTGTTTTTCTGTTTTTATCTTCTCTTCCACCATAATTTGGTAGATGAAGAGCAGGCCTGGCAATCAAGTCAGCATCCTGAGGCTGAATAGCAGTTTCCCACAGGGCTTGAAGGGGGAGCCTTAGAGATGTCCACAAAAGTGGAACAAGGCCAGAGCTAGACTGTGCAGATCGTGGGAGTGGGTGTGACCTCATCAAAGAATCTGCTGAATTCCGCACCAGAATCCATTCATTTGAAACGTGTAAGAATGCAGGCTTCTTAGAAGGCCCATTGCCTCCTGACCTTCAGTCCAGTTCCCGCCCAGATGTCACAGCAGGGGTCAAATCAGAAACGGAGAAATAGGGTGAGCTTCAGTGGCGGCCACTTGGAGGAGAGACTGGGCCACTGAGGTCACTCTTTGGCTTCGGAAAGAGGGAATGGAGATAAGATAAGGCTTGCTGGGGCTACTGGCTCATTCTGGTAAGAAGAAAACTAGAGGCAACGTCTGCAGCTCCCACTCGGAGGCTTCAGCTTGAGAGTAGGAAAGAGCCTCAGTGGCTGCTTTGAAAAGTAGCAGGAAGCAGCCACTGGCCCCTCTAAGCTCCCTTCAGCGCGGCTCACTCCTCTCAGTTGTTTCTACCTAGTCCTACTTCACCAACCCAGGGCCTGGGGTGTCAGGCAGGAATAATAATCCCATCTGCCCACAGGGACCTCATGGTCTTACTTGACCCCAGTGCTCCAAGCTTGAACTGGCAGACCAGACATGATTTGCAACCAAAACAAAAGCATGTCCAAGCCCTGCTAGAACTCAGCTACTAAACAAAGGTGAACCCATGGTAATTCAGGCTTCTGAAAATTGTCTCCCAGTCCTGCCTGTCTTTTCAAAAAGATTATGTTCTCTCTCTCTCTCTCTCTCTCTCTCTCTCTCTCCCTCTCTCCCTTCCTCATATGTATAGGTGTCCATGGAGGCCAGAAGAGGGTTATCAGATCCCTTGAAGCTGGAGTTACCGGCCATTGTGAGCCTCCTGAGACAGGTTCCAATATTGAACTCAGGTCCTCTGAAAGAGCAGGGAGCACTTTTAACCACTGAGCCATCTTTCCAACTCCTCCCCTTATCCCGCCTTTTCTGATTTCTAACAAGTAATCAAAACAGTCAGTTTTCTGATCCTGTCACAAGGATATTCTATCCACACTCATCTTTTCTAGACCCAAGGCATTACATCAATTAATAAACTAAGAACAATATAGTCTGGTGTGGTGGAACATACCTACAATCCCAGCACAATTTGGGAGGTAAAGAAGAAAGGATCAGGAGTTCAAGGCTAGCCTCGTGCATGGTGAGTTGCAGGCCAACCTAGGTTATATAAGACTGCCTCAAAAACCAACCAAACAAACAATGGGTAGATAATGGAGGGTAGATAGATGGGTAAATAAATAGTAAATAATGGAGACATAGAAGGATGGATGGATGGATAGATAGATAGATAGTTGATGGTTGGGGAGATGATGGGTGGATGGTAGCAGATGGCTGATGGCTGGGTAGATGATAAACAGACGGTTGTTGGACAGATGGATGAGTGAGTGGTTGCTAGTCAGATGGAAATCACTGGCTGGTCCCAGGATTGCTCAAATACCTTTCCGGTGTGCGTATGTGGACATTCTTGACATGAATTGTTTCTTAATATTGTCCAGAAGTAAATGAAGGACTCATTAGCTCAAGGGAAGGCATCTTCCAAGCCCTCAGTACTTGCTCAAATCTTTGTGAGATGGAAGCAAGGAAGTTTTACTTCTCTAAAATGAACTCATCTAGAAGAGCTTACAGACATACTATATAAAAGCAAAAATGTTACCAGACCTGGGGGGGGGGCGGTCACAGGTCGTGACAAGGAAGATTTGGACGCTCATCCTCCATGACCCAATTAAAGCAGCCAAATTAATAGTAAAACACAGAAAAGAGACAAAGCAAAGAGATCCAGTGACTCCCCCCAAGTCCCTCTTTGGGGTCCTGGCATTAACTAAAAAGCCAGAGTTATGTACATCTAAGTAGTCTTGGTCAAGGTGTGATTTTGTCCATCAGTGGACAACAATGCCTCTCCTGGAAGGTGGTCTGACGGGTTTCAAATCTTTTTCCTGGAGAGAAGCTTTCCCTGTAGCTGGCCCAGGCTTTAGACTTTCATTATTGGCACAAGATTCCTGAGAGAATTCAAGTTTGGGGCGGGAGTCCATTGTTCCAATAGTGTGATAGCCAAAGTGAGTACACAGTATCTCTCTAGAATATCTTCATCTCTGTCAGGCCAGTTACAAAAGAAGAGGAAAAAGACAAAAATAAAAAGAATGTTTCCAGTTACCTCAAAGAGATAGTTACTGGATCCAGTCAACAAGAGGTCACCTTCAACCTCTGAAAAAAGTGTTATTTGTGGGTGCTAGCACCAAATCCCTAGTTGAAAGGCACACTGAGCAATGTTAATGTCGTACTTCTTTTTATCTGAAAGCAACTGTGCTATTATAATGTGAGTCCTTTAACAGGCTCTGGAATTAACCTACCACATTTTCAGACTTTGTAATTTTAATGTATGGGTGGAGAGTATGTATGCATATTTTAGAGTAATATAAAATTAAAGGGAAAACATGAATTCTAAAAGAAAGTTTGAGTTATTACCTTAATCTAGCTGTGTGATGTTTCTATTTGTTTCTATTATAATAAAGTGATCTTTATTTTTAAAACTTAGATAAACTTTCCTTTAATTTTGGTGAGACAGCCTGAGATTAGCCTAATCTGCAGCTGCAACATAGCAGTCACTATAGCCCAGAGCAGTTTTCCATCTGATATGGGATGTTGGGGTGTCTTCGAGAGTGACGAAGGCTTTCTTCTCGGCTGTTATACTTAGATGTAGAAACTGGGGTCCCAGAAACTTCGCATCCACCAAAGCAACCTCAAGCCAGAAGCTTTCAGGTTCTTGTCTCATAAATTTGAAGAATGAAATTCAAGGACCATAGAGGATAAGTTTTAGAAGTATTTTATTATAGGGAGCTCAGGAGAAAGAAAGTAGGCAGAGCCCCTATACAACAGGAGGAGGGGTCCTAGGGAGTCTAGGGAGTGGAATAAGATTGAGCCTCTCTGCTCTGGAGTTAGTAAGGCTTTTGTGGAAAGGAAGGGAGGGGAGGGGAGGGGAGGGGAGGGGAGGGGAGGGGAGGGGAGGGGAGGGGAGGGGAGGGGAGGGGAGGGGAGGGGAGGGGAGGGGAGGGGAGGGGAGGGGAGGGGAGGGGAGGGGAGGGGAGGGGAGGGGAGGGGAGGGGAGGAGGAGATGAGCCGGCCAGTTCAGTTCCACAGCAGATGAAAGCCCATGAGATTCTGATCACATGTTCAGTATGTTTTCTAGGAATGGGGTACTCCTTTAGGGAAAAGAGTTAAGGAAAAGCCCACATCCCCTTTCTGGCAACCTCCGCCCCTGGCTATAGGCAGAACCAGAGACACTTTTGACTTAGATAGTTCTGATGTCTCTGGTCTTGGGCAAGGCCAAGTCTGTGGCAGTTCCAGGGACATTTCTGACTTAGATAGTTCTGGTTTCTCTGGTCTTGTTCAAGGCCAAGTTTGATGGCAGGTCCAGGGACATTTCTGACTTAGATAGTTCTGGTGTCTCTGGTCTTGTTCAAGGTCAAGTCTGATGGCAGGTCCAGGGACATTTCTGGCTCTTGGCCAAGACAGAAACTGGTCACTCTTCTTTCGGCGTCTTCTTAGCAATTTCTTCCTCTTCACCGACCAGCATCCACCGTCTTTAATAAAAGCTCTTTGTGGGCCTTGCTGCTAGCAGACATCTAGAGGCTGCTAAGAAGCAAGGGAACCCCAAGGACCTAGAGAATCATACACTGTAGCATGAGACCATCATCTCCTAACTAGCCCTGGGTAAGATTTCCAAAGATGAGTAGACTTGTGGTCTGGGATTCAAATATTCCTATGTTAAGAGTGAAAACTATTCCTTAGTTTTATTCTTTCTTTTTGTTCTTGTTTGTTGAGGCTAGGTTTTACAATGTAGCCTTTAATCGGCCTGGTGCTTATTAGCTCAGGCTGGCCTTGAACTCGTGGCAATTCACCAGATTGCAAGGATTGCAGGCATAGGCCTCCATGCTCACCGTGTGAGTTTAGTTGTATGCATCATGCTGCTTAATTTATGCTCTTCACTATTTTTCCCCGCTTTAACTTGACTTCATTCCCCTCTTCCCAGCATCCTCAGCTGTGGGAGGAAACATGCTCTGCCTCGTCTCCTATTCTGCTTTTTTCATCATTCCCCTTCTGCTTTATGCTCAGGAACAGGACACATTTATTTGAGACTTGATAGATAGGTAGATGTCTGTAGGGAGACATAAATCTTGCTCTTCTTTTCTTCCTCTTGTGAGGTCAGGAGCCTGAGAGTCTGTGTATTCTATGGAATATTAATTAAAGTCGGCGGTTGACTGATGTTTGATAGCAACTGCAACAATCCAGCCTCCATTATCACAGTAGCCAGAGATTGGAGATGCTGGCTCCCCAGGGTCTTAATATCCGTCTTCTGCCTGATGTTTAGGACACACTGCTTGTGCTGCCCTTGGGAGACTGCTGCTCCATTGGACCTTGGATGCATGCGCTCCTGGTTATGTTTGTTCTTGCTGCTGTGCCGTGGTCAGGGTAAGGAGAAAAAGCATTCTGATGTCATCTCTTTCTAAGTCTTTGAAATGTTATTTTCTTCGTTCTGTATCCTCTAGCTTATGGGTATTTAATCAGAGATTAAATGTGATAGATTTTAATTCGGCCTTTCTAATCCAGGAAGCCTGATTGATAGCCCTCTTTAAAGGAGAGTTTTCCCTGAATGCCATCTGCCTCTTATCCAGATTGAGAAATGTAATAGGGACTGACAGATTATGGATTCTAAGAAAAGAGTCAAAGAGAATGTATAAAGGGACATTAAAGGTAAAATCCATAAGAGAGATGAGTCTCTCTCTATCTCATGTGGCCATTAGAAATGGGCTGGCTTTCCTGACAAGAGAGGCTCAGTATTTACTCTAGAAGTTTTTGGATTGTGGATCCAACATGAACAGGTTAAAGTCAGCCAGGAAAGCCAGGCATGGTGGTGCACGCCTTTAATCCTAGCACTTGGGAGGGAGAGGCAGGCGGATCTTTGTGAGTTCAAGGCCAGCCTGGTCTACAGAGTGAGTTCCAGGCCAGCTGGAGCTACAGCCAGGCATGGTGGTGCATGCCTTTAATCCTAGCACTTGGGAGGGAGAGGCAGGTGGATCTTTGTGAGTTCAAGGCCAGCCTGGTCTACAGAGTGAGTTCCAGGCCAGCTGGAGCTACAGGGAGACCCTGTCTCAAAAAGATAAATAAATAAATAAATAAATAAATAAATAAATAAATAAATAAAGTCAGCCAGGAGAATGCAAAAAAAAAAATTCAATAAGGTCAGAGGGCATTAGAGAGTCACATTGGTAAGAGCTAATATTCCCAAAAGACTCCTTCCTCTTTAGGGTCACTAATGAGGAAGGAGAGGATACAGATACCCAGGTAAAGGTATGAAGATAGTGACTAATCAATAGGTGCTTCCTTTTTCTCATGATCACTCACAGGAAAAGCATTAAGTCTTAAGAGAATCTGCAGATGATTCTCTAGAGAAAGAGACAAAGAAGATCTAGACGATGTTCCAATATATCTTCTTTTGTCTTTTGTCAGTGAAGTCTCTTGTCTTCATCAAAGTCTCCCCTAGACTATTCTTACTCACTGTGATTTCTTCAATCCATGGGCTTTAAGAAAAGAATGTCTGATGTTTCTCTGCGCTCAGGCTTGGCCTGTATGTGAACTGGAGGATGGAGAAAAATGGCATCCAGAGAGAGGTATTGATTTTAATAAGAATTACAATTAGATTTGTTCTGAAAAAAGAAAATCAGACAAGTGCCTTATGTGCAGGTCTTCTGTGCTCTAAGAGACAGACGTGAACCCAAAGGTCTGGCATACTCTCGGGAATATTGGCAGAGCCATTACAGCAATGCCAATCTGAATTCATCCTCAAGGCCCTGTCTCTTTTCCTCATAAGAGACAATATCTTCTCTAGTCAGAGGCTTGGAAAGATTAAAGCTATAGTCAATAACTTTACACCCCAGGGCCTCCTAACACCTTGGAATAGTCCCTGCAACACCCCCATCATAAGGGTTCACAGACCCAATAGGTAATGGATGCTAACACAGGACCTTATTAGAGGCCCGGGTCCACATCCATCCCAAATCCTACACTTTGCTGACTCAAATTTCTGAGGGAACAGTTTTAAACTTAAAAGACCCAGCCTTCACACACCTTTAATCCTAGCACTTGGGAGGCAGAGGCAGGCGGATCTTTGTGAGTTCAAGGACAGCCTGGTCTACGAGGTTAAGATTCCAACGGACATCTGGGTCTACAGAGAGACCTGGTCTCGAAAGAAAAAAAAAAAAAAAAAAAAAAAGAGACTTCAGACCTTTCATCCTGCTGCATACTGTGGATTCTCGTATCTTTAATGCTTTGGAGGAATCCCTAGGGGTGCATTTTACTCAGTCAACCCTGGATAGTTCGTACCCCTAAGCGGTTTTATGTTAGCCATAACGTACTGCTAGGGCAGCGGCTCTTGGCAAAGGGACGGTATCTGGATTCTTTCACCCTAACTTTAAGATTCCATATGTAGGTGACATCATTCCTTGTGCCCACAAAGGAGGCTTCACAGGAGAGATGTAAGGCCGTTCTCACCTTCTTGGAAGACAAAGGCTATGACATCTCAAAGTCTCAGGCAAAATTACCCCAGAACAATGTAAAGTATTTAGGTTTAATTTTGTCAGAAGGGACTAGGACATTAAGTGAAAACAAAACAAAACAAAACCAAACAAAAAAAACCATACAGTCCATTGTCTCCTTTCCACTCCCTTAGACCCTAAAGCAACTTAGGGGATTTTGGAATCACAGGATTCTGCATATTCAGAGTTGTGGAGCTCTGACTCTGGGGAGATAACAGGACCTTTTTATCAGCTAATAAGAGATACTCAGGCATCAGGAACATGCCTCCTGACCTGGGAGCCAGAGGCCAAACATGCCTTTAATCAGCTAAACCTAGCTCTACTTGAGCTTCTCTCCAGCCTCAGCCTTCAATAGAAAAGTATTCAATCTTTATGTGTCAGAGAGAAAAGGATTGACCCAGGCTGACCCAGGCTCATGGACCTGAACAACAATCTGAGTATTTAAGCAAAGAATTAGACCTGGTAGCCAAGGGATGGCCAGCCTGCCTTAGGGCAGTAACAGCTTAGCCCTTTTAATTCCTGAGGCTAGTTAAGTTTAGGGAATGAGCTGACTGCATATATTCCTCATGATGTGTCAGGGTTATTAGCTAGCCTTTAAGGGAATTTTTTTTTTTTTGTCTTTTTTTGATACAGTGGTCTTCCCGCTAGCCCCGCTGGCTGGAACTCACTGTGAGAACCAGTGCTAGCCTTGAAACTCACCAGAGATCCACTGCCTCTGATCCTGAGTTGTAGGATTAAAGGCGTGCGCCACCATGCACCCGCTCAAAAATTTTTTTAAAAATTAATTGTATTTATGTGTATAGTGTTTTCCTTTTTTTTTGCATGTGATACATGTGCATCATGAAGTGTTGTATGCCACAGAGTCAGAATAGGTGTGTGCTGGATCCCCTGGATGGTTGTTACCACCATGTGGAGTGCTGAAGGACCAAACCCGGGACCTCTGCAAAGAACAGCAGTGTCTTAACCTATCCATCTCCAGCCCTGCAAATTGGATTATTTTTACAAATGGGAGTTTTTTCCTTTATGAAACAAGGAATCCACAGGGCTGGCTATGTAGTAATCACCCTCAGTGAGATAATTGAAAATGAACCTCTCCTTCCAGGTACCCCAGTGGTCAGATGGCGGAACTGGTGGCCCTGATGAGGGTGCTGGAAATAAGCAAGGATCAGAGGGCCTAATTTTAAGACACTCTAATAGTGGTGATCTTCCTGGTCCGCCATGCCGCATGAAAGGGAGAGACATTATCTGACAGCCTCTTATTAAATATCACCAGGAGAGAGATTGGCATTTTTTTTTTTTTTTTGGTCTTTTCGAAACAGGGTCTCCCTGTAGCCCCAGCTGTCCTGGAACTCGCTCTGTAGACCAGGCTGGCCTTGAACTCACAAAGATCCGCCTGCCTCTCCCTCCCGAGTGCTAGGATTAAAGGCGTGCGCCACCACGCCCGGCGAGATTGGCTTTTGACTGCAGTCTTTCTTTCTTTCTTTGGAAGCTGCAGTAATGCCCAGCAAAGGGCGTAAAAGGGATTAGATGAAACCTCAGAAGAGAACAAAATGGTTTACCAAGAAGCCAAGACTGCCGCTAGGAAACCCCTCCCCTCACAGGCAATGGGGACACCCCTGGTTTGGGAAAGCATTCTAGAGGGAATATGCCTACAGTATTCCCAGGAAGAAAAGGATGGCCCTTTCATGGGGACATGTCTTGCAAGCCACAAGATGGCTTCAGATATAGAAAAAAAAGCTGCTCTTACCCAAGGCTACTCAATGGGAAATTTTTTTTTTTATTTTTTTATAAATTTTATTTATTTTTTTATGTGTATGAATGTACATGTCTGCATGTAGGTTTGTGCACCATTTTGTGCAATACCATGGAGGTCAGAAGAGGGCGTGAGATTCGCCTGGAACTGGAGATCGAACCCGGGTCCTCTGCAAGAGCAGTCAGCACTCTTAACTGCTAGGCCATCTCTTCAGTCCCAATGGAAAATTCTTAAAACTCTTTACCAAACTGACCACCTGGGACAAACTCCACTCATCAGATGGCACAGATGTTATTTACAGGAAAAATATTTTAAAGACCATAAAACAAATTACTAGAACCTATGAAACATGACAGAAAACAACGCTCCAAATGAACGAATAGCATTTTTGGGTTGACAGCACACTGGAGGCTACTCTGGGGAAGATCAGCAACTGATTTTGCTCATATACCCAAGGTTGGGGGTATACAACATACTCCTATACATAGACACCTTTACCAACTGGGTGGAAACTTTCGCATGCAGGAGAGAAAAGGCCTCAGAGGTAGTAAGGACATTGGTGACTGAAATTCTTCCTAGGTTTGGATTCCCCAAGAGTCTGCAGAGTGACAATGGCCCATGCTTCAAGGCAACTGTCACTCTGGGAGTCTCTAAGGACCTGGTTATACAATATCATTGCGCTTGAGACCACAGTCTTCTGGAAAGGTGGAAAAACAAATAAGATTCTTAAGAGATATCTGACAAAATGATCTCAAGAAACCTGTCTTTCATGGATGACTTTGCTACCCATAGACCTGATAGGGATCAGAAATACCCCTTGGACACCAGTTTCACCTGTGCCTACTTACAAAATACCATCACAAAGGAGCTTGTTGACTGCTGATATTCTTTTATGAAAGGAAGGGAGAGACAGTGTTATTGGACTGTTACCTGAGAACCAATCAGTGCTCATTGCCAGTTGTATAGTAATAGTAATGTAATCACACATGGCCTCCTGATCTTGGGGAGAAACCAGAGTATACGGGATAGAGAAAGCTAGAGAGAGGGGACTCCACCCCTGTGACTACTGGGAGGTCATCATCCATGTTGGGCAAAGGCTTTCCAACATGGCGGCATTCATGATACCCATACTCCTGTCAGTATCCCCTCACCCATGCTCTGTAAGTACTTTCAATAAACTCATTGGTTCCTCAGGATGAACTTTACTGGAGTTAGACATTGGTCTGTCATTGAAACCTTAGTAGGGGTAAACATTGGTTAGTAACCTCAGGGAGAAAATTCTCACAAAAAATAGTAAATGTATTTGTTAATGTTATTATTTCTCATAGTATTAAAAAAGAAAACCAACCAGACATAGTGGTTGATTTTTAATTCTAGGAGAAGGGTTTATATATGATATATATGATATATATGATAAAGATGGCTGGGTGTTTCCAGAATGGAGAAGAAAATGGGAGACCTTATGCAGGTTACAAGTAAATTACTGAAGTTATGTAAAGGACTATAGAAATTATAGAGATGATCTTAAATTTCTAAGGTCAAAATTCTATCAAACTACTCTTGATTGCTTTTTGCTAAAGCAATACCTAAATATTGCACAGTCATTAAAGATACTAGCTTGGTGTAAATGACCTCAGTGTTCAATAACCATACTTGGAGGCCTATACTAATGCAGTTAGATGGACTTAAACAGACAATATTTTCTCCCTTGTCCTTTAAGCTCAACTAGTTCCTAGGGGCCAGAAAGGCCACATTCAACATGTTCTGTAGCTGTGGCATGTCACCTGTCCTCTTGTTCATGCAGGCCATGGAGACCCCACAGGGTGACCTCTAACCAGTGTCCAGTCTGCAAAGAAGGTCAACAGAGAGGGAAGAACTTCCTTAATGCTGCCAAGTGAGGCCATGGTCAAGTAAGTCCTTTGATTTATTCTCACATAAATGAAGCAGCTGTAAAAGGAAGACTAAAGGAAC
Source organism: Rhizomys pruinosus (assembly GCA_009823505.1). Taxonomy (NCBI): domain Eukaryota; kingdom Metazoa; phylum Chordata; class Mammalia; order Rodentia; family Spalacidae; genus Rhizomys; species Rhizomys pruinosus. Next base: position 921,227 of record VZQC01008108.1, read on the forward strand.
CAGAGGCTCCTCCATAGCTCAAGTGACCCCTGAGGACCAGATTCTCAACTGGCCTTGATAGAAAAAAAAATCATTAATTTTGGCCTCCTACATTGTCTTAAACACCCACAGGAAAGTGTAACCAAAATACTAAAATGATTGATATGCTTCTTTAACAGTCCAAGGGATTATACCCCTCAGGCACTAGGCCTAAGCTCACATGAAATGCAATATGGAAAACTGTTTCTCACTAATGATTTTCTTCATGATAAGAAAACTTTTGCTTGGTTATTAGACATCACAGCTCTGGCTGAGTTCCAACAAATGCTCTAGCACATGTCTAGGTCCTGCAGCAGACACTGACTCACCCTGTTCTACCCTAAGATCAGGTGCTGGTCAAATCTCTCCCTTTTCTTTCTCCCTCTCTAAAACCTGGTGGACCTTACACTGTGATTCTAGCGGCTCCAACAGCCATCAAGGAGACTGGAATTGAACCCCAGACTCATCACTCTTGAGTCAAACTCTGGAGACCAGAGAAGGAATGACCAGAGAAAAAGCCAAAGAACCCAGATGGACATGCCTGTGTGCCCACTGAGGAATTAAGAGACACAGAGGGAAGTCATCCTTTTGGGCAGAAGAAATCATTATGTGTGCTTATTCATTTTTATTAATATAAGGACGTAACTATTTTCATTATTATAGTAACATGGTGAGAAGTATAACGGACGCTAAGAAAAGGCAGAGTCAGTCTGAATTAAAAAGCAAATAAATGTAGGCATTTATTCCAGGAAATGTGGCTCTCTCTTGGGTGAATCCACGGCTGCCGGCCATCCTGAGGGCCACGGAAATGGCACTTCTCAGAGGCAGGGAGAGGCTTTTATAGGGGGAGGGGAGATGGTAACCTGTTGGAATCTGGCCAATTAAACCAAGTCAGTGACTCAGATCTAGAGGTGGGTCTCAGGTCCAGAGGTCTCATGGGAATCTGGCCTGACTAGAAAAGAAAGGAGGGTCATTCCAATCTATGCCATCTTGGCTTTGCCCCCCACCCAGCCTAACACACAGCTTTGATACTCCAAAATTGGTTTGTTTTCAAGCTTCCTGTACTCAACAGTCCTCCTGAAAATATCAATGGTATCAAGTAACAAAATCATTTACCCTCCTATGAAGGCAACACTGGGCCCCTTAGGCACTGGTCAGTAGTCCACTTGCATGGCCCTAGTGTTTGGGTTTGTCCCTGGAAACACTAAGCCCTTATTCCTATAAGCAGACATGTAGTACCGCCTCTGTGCTGTTGATGACCTTTCTTCAAGATTTTTTATTTTTTATTTTTTACAAAATATAAAGGGAGAAGAATATATGGGACTGCAGGGACTAAAGTCTGTGGTTGTTGCTTTATGAGGGTTCAGAGCATCAAAGAATCCCTAAGTTTTAACTCTGCCCAGCCCCTTTCCCCCTTTCTCCCAGGCAATCAAATTGTCTCCGAAGATGGCTACAGAAACTGCCAGGGGCAGGGATGCTTGGAGAACAATTAGATTTGCTTCCTGGAGGCTTTTTCAAGCCTTATAAAGACTATTCTAATTGTTCAAAGCACTATTTAGCCACTCAAATACCAGCCAGAAAATCACTGACCCAGGGAACCTCTCAGACTATAAGGGCTCTTTGTTCTGATGGCAGAGAAGATGCCCTGCCCCCCCCCCCTTTGCTTAAGCTTTTGTCAAATCACTGCAGTGTTTATTGATAACTGCTCCTCCTAGGGAACCCCTTAACTTCATGTTCTTCTGCTCCAGTTGAAAGGTTTGGGAATCACACAGGGGAAGGCTGAGCATCAAGATGAGATACTACCAGTGGGACAAGGTTGTTGATTTTAGAGTCAGGTATTTCTATGAAACAGAAACCAGGATTGTTGCTCATGGTTTACCATTCACAGTTAGAGTAGAACTGTGACCAAGGTCAGAAATGAGCAGAGATAGATTTCCAACTTGTTGTGAGCGTGCTGTGCCAGAAACACAAACAGGCCTCTGCCTTTCCATAACATTAAATTCACAAGGTGCAGCCTTTTCAATGGCAATGATTTGCCTGATAGTCTCACCTACCCTGGTAATCTGGTCACAGCAAATTCAGGTCCTTTTATTCCGATCTTTATTTTTTAGGCTTTTATTAACTTTTGAAAAGATTTTGTTCATTCATTTATTTGTTTGTTTGTTTATTGGTCTTTTTGAGACAGGGTCTCCCTTTAGTCACAGCGGGCCTGGAGTTCACTATGTAGACCAGGCAGGCCTTGAACTTACAGAGATCCGCCTGCCTCTGCCTCCAGAGTGCTGAGAAGATTTTATTTTTATTTTTATTTTTTTATTTATTTATTTATTTTTATTTTTTTTTTTGGTCTTTTCGAGACAGGGTCTCCCTGTAGCCCCAGCTGTCCTGGAACTCACTCTGTAAACCAGGCTGGCCTTGAACTCACAAAGATCTGCCTGCCTCTGCCTCCCAAGTGCTAGGATTAAAGGCGTGTGCCACCACGCCCGGCAAGATTTTATTTTTAATTGTATGTTGGGGGTATGTGCACATGAGTGCAGGTGCCTTGCAGAGGTCAGTGTCATCGTGTCCCCCTGGAGCTAGAGTTATAGATAGTTACAAGCTGCTTGATATGGGTGCTGAGAACTAAATTCATGTCTTTGGAAAAGCAACAACTGCTCTTAACCACTGAGCATCTCTCCATCTCCCTTTTAATGTGATCTCAATTACTAATATTAACTCTGATTTCACACAGCACACAGTAAGTCTATATGTGAGTTACAGAATAAATGCAACTTAAAGAGGTTGCAGCAGGGTTCTAGAAGCTTCAGAATGGGCTGATGGAAATCCAAGTAGAGACTGTATTCAGAAGACAACAACCTAAATCATCAGGAAAGAAGCTGTTGTCAGGTTCCAGGAGAGTCCAAGTTGAGAGAGATGTAGTTAGCTGCAGAGAGGAAAAGGCAGAACTGGCAGGTGTAGCTCTCCACACAGGTGAATAGGTGGATGGGTGGATGGCCCTTGAGTCAGCAGCATCAACAGCAGGGGACCAAGGTGAGCTGACATCTAAGGGACAGTGGTAGGATCTCAGTCTGTCAGCCCTTGGCACGCACCGGATGTCAGATGACAAGTTGGCAGGACTCTACCATCACAGTGCTAGTTGTTCTTTAATTTATGGAGTTCTGGTGGGTGAGTCACATCTTTTCCCTGGTCTGATGTCTGATAAATTTTTGGGCTAGGTTTCCCTGATATGGTTTAATATGTCCGGTGCCCCTAGTATCCCAATTCATTCCAATAAACTTACAGGTGGCTTGCTTTCCCCTCCCAGGAATAAGTCATCATCAGTCTATTCTGTGCGGGTGGCTCTGAATGGAGGGCGTTGGTCACTTTTCTACCCTGGTGCTCAAGCATCCTCCACTCTCAAAATGGAGTCAAAGGCTGCTTGAAGAAGGAAGTCTCTCAGGACAAGGCACAGCCTGAAAAAACACTGTTTTACACAATATGGAGTAGGACACAGCTTGATTTTAATACTCACTCTGAGCAAAACACTGACTAGCCCCAGAATGGGCTGGCTTATGAGGAAGAGAGGTTCTGAACAGGTACACAGAGGGTATCTTGCTTTGGATAGAGAATGGCAGCCCTTTCGGATGAGACAACCAGGATACCAAGCTCATGGAGGAGCCAAGGGTGGTGGAGCACACCTGTAATCCTAGCACTCAACACACTAAGGCAGGATAATAGAATGTTGGGGGCCAGCCTGAGCTACACGGTAAGCTATACAGAGCAAGGTCTGTCTCAAACCCTACAGTTCATTTCGTCAAAAAAGGTCTCTCAGGTCTGAGATTTCCTGTCATGTTTCAGGCTCTACCTCCCTTTTGGTTTGTGCAGAAAGCCTGAGGTAGGAATGCTTCACATTCCCCAGATACCATTCTCCTACCCAGTTGAAAAGGTAAACTTGACAGATGTCTATGGGAGACATTGGAACCTTCTTGCTGCCCCTCAGGGCAAATGTGTACAAAGCCAGGGAAGGTTTAGTTGAATCCAGTTTCTTGAGCAGTTCACATCTCTGATACAGCCTGCTTTCTTTTCTTAGCAGTTCCAGGTTTGTCTATAAGGGAGGGGTGAATGTGCTAAGAGAGCCAACCTGGCCTTCAAGTCATGCTGAGGATTAGGGTGTGCAATGCATGTAACATGTTTAGTATAGCATCCAGGCCATAAACAAGGCTTAATACATGCTTGGGCTTTACTCTGCCATCATTAATTACTGTAAATTTGGGCAGTGTGATACAGGAGAGTGAAGAAGACAAGGATACTTAGATTTTGGACAGAGCTTGTTTAATTCCTCTTTGTATCACTGAGACTGTCCTTCGGCCTCCTCTGAACCGCAGGCTCATCTGCCTGTAACTGTAGCGTTTGTAATCTCACTTGAGATTCTTTCTATATATCATGTCCCATGGTCTAGATTCAGCAGATCATTGTAATCTGACTTCAAGGAGGGAAAACCAGGATTTCTATCTGCAAAGAGATGTCTTCTCTTGCTTCAGAGGATTGGGTTCCAGAGAACTGGAGGATAATACTTGTTGCTTTGGTGATTACCCAGGCTCCAGTGAGATTACAAATGCTACAATTACAGGCAGATGAGCCTGTGGTTCAGAGGAGGCCTAAGGATGGCCTTAGAAGATTTTATACAGTTGCTCCTCAGTTTTCTGAATGTATTGTCAAAAAAATAGGTTGATTTGTCTGACTCTTTCCAAAATGTTACAGTGTTCTTAAATAATAGTAGATTCATAAACCATGTTCTGACTAGATATAACTTACTAGGTACTACTGATTTCACTTGATAGACATTACTTCTGGCAATCATGTGTTCATTTATTCTGGTCTTAATTATTAGTATTTGAGACAGGAAAAAGAGAAAATTATGGAAACATGAGAAGGGAGAGGAAGTCCTCACCCCAGAACCAGTTGACAACCAAGCATTCCAGCATGACATTTACTGTGAAGGCCATTGACAGGGAGATAACATTTCTTTCATATATAGTTATTTTTTTGTTAATAAAGCAAAGAACCAAGCTGAATGTAATTGAATCCATGTAGGGTGTCATTCATTCCTCTCTCAGACATTTCTGGGGAATCTCAAATGAGACTAACTTCGTTTACACTGAAGACATTTCACTTCCCTGTGCCAGACTGCTAGACTTCTGCCTCATCAATTACAGTCCTGTCAGGTGCCAAGAACCAGTCTGTGATCTCATTGAGCTGCTTAGCAACACTTTGAAGACAATAATTCAAAATTCACCAAAATTATACACACACACAAACACACACACAGAGAATATAATTACAAAGACTTCAAATTCATCAAAATAATTACCATAAACAGCTAACCTTTGTAATGTTATTTTGTAATCTCCCTCACCTTGTAAAACTTTTGTTTAGGCTAAGACCCTGCTATGTTACCAGAATTTGATGGCCCAGAAAAATACCTCTTTCCCCTTGCCTTCATTTCCTTTGTGCCAATTATTTTAAAACTCACCAAACTCAAAAGACTGTGAGGTCAGACCCCAACCAGTGGGGGACAAGGTATAGTAAGTACACTTGCGTTAAGATAAAACCTATCGAATTTCCTGCTCAGTGTACTTTCTCTTTATCTGAATGAGGCAACACACCCTTTTGCAGAAATAAAAGATGCCTTCCCTCTACTTTTGCTTTGTGCAGTATTGGTGGGGGTACTTGGACCCCAGATTTTATTTCTAACACGTATAAGGTGTTTAAAACCTTGTCCATCCAAGCCCTGTGCCTGCTAGTCACCCTTGGCCAGCCTGGCTCGACATCATTTTCTCTGCTCTCTAGTAAGCAGCTATGGAGGCCATTTTTGTTGGACCCAAAGTGACTGGAAGATAGGGACAGCAGAGAAAGAGAAATCATCTTTCCCAGTGAGAAATCCACCTGTGGTGTCCATGCAAGCATCTTTCCTTCTGCTAGTGGTTTTAGTAAAGGAACCTTTCCTCTCTACACAGTACAACTCCCAAAGTCCTCCATGAGGTGGGTGGCAGAGGAGGTGATTAAAGGCAGTGTAGGACCCAATAATTTATTATTATTATATTAAAAATACAGAGATTCTGGTAATTCTCAGTAACCACAGATGATTCAGTCACTAAGTGGCACAAGGGGCCTCTCGCCTAAGCCCCTAATTTCCCATGAAATCAAGCATGAGAGTGAAAATCATTCAAAGTCTAAAATTATCCCGTCATTCTAATACACATGAACACAGATTAAACGCCTGGTGAAAGCTGCAGGATAATATCAAGATGCTTTATTTGCAGGTTATAAATCAAGCCCTTTATAAATATACAAGAAACAACAGGCCTTCCACTTTCCTTTCTAATGTGCTGACTCCGCAGTCCCCTGCAGCATTGCCAGAGGTATCTAATCTCACTCGCCAAGTGCCCTTCGTAGTTCTTTCCTTATGGATTTGAAATGATGCTCAGGCAGCAACTCTCAGAAGTTTCTAGAAAGATAAACCATGTTCTCTCCATTCGTCACATAGAGAAAGCAGAAGGATGATTATGATAATGTTTTTAGACCCTGTCACATAGCAGAGTCATTCTAGGCCGATCCCCCATAGTCAATCACATTTTGTGAATACAGGTAGTCACTCTATGGGTTCAGAAAATGGAGGTAATCTTTTTTTAATCTCAAATTCGCTAAGTGTGCTTCTTATAAATTACTACTTGAGGGGCTGGAGAGATACCTTAGCTGCTGATAGTGCTTGCTGCTCAGTCATGAGGACTGGAGTTCAGTTCCCAGCACCTATGTAAGGTGGCTCAAAAACACCCATGACTCCAGTACCAGGGAGCCAATGCCTTTTTCTTGTTTCTGCAGGCACTTGCACACACATATGTGCATTCACATGGGTACATACATACAGACATATGACAGACATAAAACAGTTTTTTTTACATAAAAGTTTTTAATGACTACTTAAATATTTCCCAATGGATATGAATGGGATTTACATTTAAATTCTGTGACGTAGTCCACTGTGATCTGTGAAAAACCTTTTCCCCTTTGATTACCCAAGAGGATTGTTTTAGAACATCATTCTTGTTTTCAAATTCTCAAATTCTGTTGGCTGTGATGGCAGCCACTGTTATAAGAGGGCATCACATTTTATATGTGATGGGAGTGACTGATTATCATCAGACAGAACCATGTGACAGAAAATTCCAACAGCTATACTAATAACCAATTGTCAATTAATAAAGTAGGATGGAATGCACAAGCTGACCCCTAGGCCAGACTCTTATTTGGGACTCGTTTGGTAACTAATGATCACTGCCACCAACCTGGATCTGTTGCTGAAAAAAAAAAAAAAAAAATTAACTAAGAATGATGAAAAAAATCTTAGCCAAGAAGAATGGAACATTTGGAACCCATTAATACTGGAGAGTTTCCCCTCTATATCCTCATTGCCAAAGTTCAAAACAACCACCCAGAAATCATAGCCCTCATGCTAACTCAGTGTTTACATTTCATTAAAAATGATTTCAGGGATTTGCCTCTTGCTCTGCGTGGCCCAGTTCCCATGTTGACGGCACTCATTCTCAACGGGCACATCCCGAAGCACAACAGCTTGCTAAGCCTGGGTTTCTTGGAGAATAACCCTAAGTTCCTTTGTAATATCTATAGTCCCATCAAGAATCTGCAGGCTACAACTGTCCCGGGAGGAATGAAGAGATAAAAACCAGGATGTAAGATCCAACACTGAAAATATTAAAATAAAAAACTACTCTGCTAATAAATCCCCACTGTATCATGAACATGACTAATGGAAAGTCGTATTGCAGCTGTGTGTTAGCTCCCTATCACTGCTGTACAAATCGCTTCAAACAGTGGGTTAAAACAACACAGATTTACAACCTCGGGACTCTGTAAGTTGGAAGTTCAGTGCCGATGTCACCGGGCTAAAATGAAGGTGTGAGGCTGGGGAGATGGCTCGGTGTGTAAAGAGCTTGCTGAACGAGCATGAGGACCAGAGTTCAAATCCTCAGAACCCACATAAAATCCAAGAGGGGTAGCAAGTGTCTGTAATCCCAGCACTCCTACCACAAGGTTGGTTTGTCTCTGACAAGGTGAAGGTAAGAACTGATACTCAGCATTGTCCTCTAGCCTCCACATGTGTGTCATGGCACGTACACACCCATACTTATACACACAAGTACTCACACACACCATACATACCCACACACATACAGGCAAAATAAAACCAGAGTGTCAGCAGAGTGGCATTTCTCTGAGTTCCTCAGCAATGGACATGTCTTCTACCCTGAGAACTGTGATTTGCTCCAGCTTCAAAGCCTGGATGGCTGTGTGACATCAGTTAAGTAAGTGTCTGGACATGTCTGCATGGCTCACCTGTCTTTGAGGATGTGGTCATCATTGGCAGGACCATGTCTTGCTTCCTTGTCTTTTCCAGATTCTAGAAGCTGCCCACATTTCCTGGCTTATGCCCTCATCCACCATCTTCAAAACCAGCAAAGCTGCACTTTCTTGCTCTTCTACAGCCCCACCACTCTAAATACTGCAGAGTAAATGTCACCGTTTGCAAGAAACTGGGACTTACTTGCACCCCCCCCCCAGACATTCCAGGGCAAACCTTCCACCTCGTATCCTGAACCTGTACTGAGCACCTTACCAAGATAACATGCCCCGTTATAAAAGCTGAGGTCTTCCCTGGGCATCTTTGGTAGCCACATTCTGCCTCTCAAAAACTCCCTTTACATTCCAGGAATAAGGAAGCTTGATACCTGAGCGATCACCAATTATGTCTCACACTGTTGTTCCTTTCAACTTTGAATTTGTCTGCAGAAATAAGAAAGAAGTTTTCAATACATAGAGCCATCAACATGGTGCTGTTCTACAAATCTCCCAAATCCAAAATGAATCTCTTAGTTGAATTTTTTTTCCAACATGATTATTTCGGTTTTACCAGTTAACATGAAATCCATCCGGCATCATTATTGTATATTATATGTGGCATTAAGAAATGACTCCTGGGGCTGGAGGGATGGCCTAGCAGTTAAGAGCGCCGACCGCTCTTGCAGAGGACCCAGGTTTGATCCCCAGCACCCACATGGCGGCTAAGAACCGTCTGTAACTCCAATTCCAGAACTACCAATTCCAGTGTGAGGGGATCTGACACCCTCTGTCTGACTCCGCGAGGGATTGCACGAAACGGGTGCACAGACTTGCATGCAGACAGTACATGTCATACACATTAAAAAAAAAAAAAAAAAAAAAAAAAAGAAATACGTCCTGGGCAGGCGTGGTGCGCCACAAGTTTAAATCAGAGTAAGCGTTTGGGAGCTGAAGAGGTCAGGAGGATTAATTGGTGAGTTCAAGGCGGCTCCTGGTCTCAGTGAGTTTCCAGGACAGCCAGAGTACAACCGGGAGACCCTGTCTCAAAAGAAAAGAAAATAACAAGATACAAAAAACAGAAAATACAAAACACTCCTTTAAAAGGAAAAGTACCTTACTCCTTTGAAACGAAAATTTTAACGAAAACATAATGCCCTTTGTTTTTCAATCTGGAATTTTTTTTTGCTGGAAAATATGTGGTTTGTAGTGTGTTTTCTGTTGTTCCTGTGTGTGTCATGTGTGTGGTCTGTCCTGTTGTCTGTGTTTTGCATGCATGTGCACCATTGTGGAGATAAGCATGCACGGTCTGTGCTTGTGCCTGTGCCTTTGCAGAGCCCAGAGGAAGATGGTGGGTGTCCTCCTCTGTCACTCTTGTCCACCTCCCCCTGAGACAGGGCCTCTCACTGAACCTGGAGCTCAGGCGGGAACAGCAAGCAATCCTATGATTGCTGTTATAATTTTGTCCTCCCCCTTTGCCCCCCATTCCCCCACCTCCGCCCCTTCACACCCGCCCCCCTCCCGCTTGGTGACACGGCAGACAAGCATCGGCCAATCCAGCGCCAACCAGCTTGCTCACGGGTGGGCTGGGGCTACACTCAGGTCCTCGTGCTGCACGCCAAGCACTCTTACCACTGAACCATCTTCCCAGCCCCAGCAATGTGCTTTTCATTGTGGTAATTCCTTTTATTATTTGTATTTTTTTTTATTTTTTAATTATTTTTACTTGTTTATTGGCTGTTTTTTTTTTTATTTGTAGTGCACCAAGTCGTGCTAATGCCATGGAGGTCAGAAGAGAGCATACGATTCCCCTGGAACTGGAGTGTAAAGACTGGTTTTCTTAGCCCGCCGTGTGGGGGCTGGGATTGAACCCGGGTCCTCTCAAGAGCATCGGGCTGCGCCTTAACTGCTGAGCCATCTCTCCAACCCCTTCATCATGTATTCTTCCTGGTGCCTGCACATAGGCATCACAGGGCACCTGTTGGCCCAGGCACACATTCAAAAGCCATGTCATCTATTTGAGAACACAGTACCTACCTGTGCTTAGCAAGCTTTAGAGTCCAAGAGGGAATGCTTACTGCCACTTCCCAAACACACCGTGACTTTAAAGGGTTGATGCTCAGTGGAGGATTTTTTTCTACTCTGGGAGCTGTGGATTTACTCTTTTTTTTTTTAAACGGGGGAGTGCGTGGATACAGTCCCCCACTACCATGTATTATGCAGTCGAGCTTCTCACATTTGGGGAAATCACAGGGGTCAGCACTCCCGGAGTGCAGTGGGTGGGCTTCTGGGAAAACCACCTTCGTGATCATGGCATCCCCCTGCCAGGTAGGTATCACTCATGTTTTTAAACAAGAGCCCAGCTTGAGCTGTATTCTGGATCTGTGGAGAGTGGGTTGCAAAACCTCAGTAAGTGTGCAGAACCACTGGTGGGTTGTTTTCTGTTTGGGGTAGGAGTTTGCTTTCAACACTGACCCATGTTCTTGCATCAAGACATATTTGCAGTAGGCGCACGCAGTGTCAGAGTTCACTGTGTGTGAAAGGCCAAATTTTGCCCAGTAAAAACAGAGACAGAGTTTACTGAGCACCTGGCTGTACTCCAGGACTGTATATGTATCTTAGGGACACTGTCTTCTTAATCTTCACAACACTCATGAAAGGGGCTTTCAGTCACTCTTGTTTCAATCATTGAAGTGACACTTGAAGTCACTGTCTAACCTCACAACACTGGCAAGCCATGTGGATGAGCTAAGTTGGGATTGGATGAGGCAAACAAGCTTCAACTTGAATCTAAAATGGGAAAGGGAGACAAAACAGGTGTCAGAATGCAGAATGTGTTAGTGTAATATTAAAAATAGTAAAATGAATGAAATGATTTCATAATGCACTAAATTTAAAAAACAACAATGCCAGACCAGCTGAGCAGCAGGGACTGCATCACTCTGGCAGGGGATTGTGGGAAGGAGAAGCTAGGCCCACTGGGCACAGAGCAGTGGCCTGGCCCAGACAAGCTGAGCTGCAGGGTACACGGGCATGGGCTAAGCAGGCAGTCCTTAGTTCCCCTCCAAACTGTAATTCCAAAGGGAGTGTTCAGTAAATCCCACAAACAACCTAGAGGAACTGGCTGGCAGCAGCAGAGGAAGCACAGAGCTAAGAGGGTGTCATAACAGCTGTTACCTACCCAGTTCTTGCAGAATAGAAAGGAAAGAGTGAGCTATACTTCCCACTATATAACCAAAATTGAAAGCCTGAAATCTAGACAAGCCAACACCCCATAAATAAAGAGAAGGAATCAGAGAAAGTGATCCTTCAACACAGTGAAGAGGCATCAGAATACAGGCAAAAGGAAACCCACATGCCAAGAGCACAAAGAAAGAACAATATGGGAAAAGTGTTCCACACTAAAGTCTACTGAACCTATGGAGGATTCCCACAAGGATAACTCCCTGGAGTTAGTACAGGACATATATCGTAAAACAATCATGGATATATTCAAAGAAATCATGGGACTAAGGGGAGAGAATGAAAAACTCAGAAAAGACCTAGGGGGAATAGAGATTAATAATCTTCAGGAAAGAACCTAAAAGAAAAATGACAAACTCTGGAATAACAGTAGAGGGAGAGAACTGGACAAACTCCGGAAGGAAATTGAAACACTGAAAATACCCCATCATGAAAATGAAAAAATAACCAACACATTGAAGCAAAGAGCTACCAGAAAAGATTGAAAAGCTCCAAAAGTAAGTAGAAATAGTAAAGAAAACATATACTGAAATAAAAAATTTAAATTTTAAAGAACTCTTAGCCCGCGGAATTAAAGATGTGTTATACATTAAGGGAACTGGGTGCCTCGGGCAAGCTGATTGATACCTTTGGACCTGCTGTCTTTGGTTTGATTGGCCTTGGGGGCTGTGAGGTTGGATTATCCATCCTCCCACTGGGACTAAAGGTGTGGGCCTTTGGCTGATTGGATCCTTTGTGGCTCTGGGAGCTGAATTATCCTCCCAGCAGGTATTAAAGGTACGCTTGTGGGACTCCCTTGAAGAATTTGATATTCTCCTGACCCCAGAAGGTACTGGTGGCTGAAGAGCCCCCCCAACTGAGATTAACGAAGAAGCTCTGAAGGAGGCAAAGCAAAGCAGCCTTTCAACACAGTGAAGAGCATTTAGGACTCCACATTGGAATACAGGCAAGGAGAAGCCATATGCCAAGAACACGAAAAAGAGACAACACTGAAAAGGGGGCAGGATAATCCCACGTCAAGATTTACCAACCCTATGGAAGACTCCTGCAAGTGGGATCCCTCTGGGGATGCTCCAGGACACAGACATCAGAAACACATTGGGAACATATTTAAAGAACTACAAGATCATAAAGAACAAAGTAAAGAACTCAGACACAGAGAATGAGAACTGAGAGAGATGAGCAAGCTGCCAAAGGAAAGTAGAAACACTGAAAATATCACATGCTGAAATGAAAAGGGAACCAACCAGTGAACCAAAGAGCGAAAGAAGAGATCAAGAAGCTCACAAAAAGAAGGAGGAAATACTAAAGAAGCAAAAGAGGAAAATGTAAAATGGAATCAAACACTCATCCATTCAGAGGAAAGGAAGGGAAAAAGCCTCAGAAGGCAAATGGAGGAAAGCATAAAATCAAAGAAAAAAAAGAAAAAATATCAGACTGGAAATACACAGAACAACTGAAAAACTCAAAGAAAATTATTAAAAAAATTTAAAAATACACAAAAATGGAACAACAGGAGCTGTGGGACATTATGAAAAATCAAACCGCTGCATCATAGAAATAGAGGAAGGAGAAAGAATCCAAGAGAATGGTTTTGATCAAATCTTCAACNACTTTGGTAAAACTGCCTTCTGTTTAATTGACGATAGACATACGGATCGTGACAACGGAGTACTTCCTCCCTTCAGCACCCAAATAGAAACTAACGTCTCCTTCGCTATGCACCTTCCGAAGCAAAAGAGATTAAATACAGGAAGCTCGGAAGGCAGCAAGGGGAATGGCGACCAAGGGCAATGTTGGCCAGCGGACTCCTACTCGCCCCCACACAGGATAAAAGGCGCCGTGCCTCTAAGATCGGGCTACTGCAAGAAAGAGCGGATAAGCCCCCTGCTGTCAAAGAGGACTTACTTTGGAAAGAATGTATGTGAGCACAAAATGGCGAAGTGGTAACAGGATGGCTAGCGGGCAGACAGAAGAGTGTTACACAATACCCACAAACCATACAGCAGTATGGGATCTCCTTGTCCAAGCAACTCTCCACAAGTCACAGCGACTATACACCGGTCCCCATAAGCAACCAAGATACGAGAACATCCCTACCTCCCACTGAAACACCTCACCTGCATGGAAATACTGTGCAACAGAAGCAGCCATATGTGACTGTATTGCCCAAATCTAATTGGCTATTGGCCTCTCTCCTTGGAGGAATAACCCCCGCTTATGTATTAATATTTGCCACAGCTACAACAATACCTCAATGTTAGTATATATTTACTCAAAACCCCCGCACATACTTTTTTTTACCCCTGTCACTCTTGTTCCCCATAACGAAAAATGTCCTTCGCTCTACTTCTTACCTCTCCGCCCCCTTCCTCCCCTCCCCCCTCTCTATTTTCTCTTCCCCGCCGTCCCCCCCTCCCTATTATACTGTTTAAATACCGCTATATCTAATTGCTTGTTCATCATTAGTAGTCTTTAAGGTTATCCTAGACAGCTTAACAGCCCATGAAAGGAAACAGCAGAATGACCAAGTCCCCGCAAGACAACAGCCCAGAGATTATAGTAGACGTTTTTTGCTTCCTCTTCCACCTGTGCCCCTTTTCTAAACTAAAGAACAATCTGCAAAGAGGGGGCATGGTATAGAATGTAGGGCTGCGATTGTGGTGAACGGGTGAAACTACCCAATATATTACCGGGACACTCATTTTAGGTCACTTATTGAACATACAATGCCACCCCCCCTCGTGGATGGTGGGACCGCATGGGCTGTGTTGGTTTGGGCACAAACTGCCTGCAAATTGGGTTTTACATGTAGGATGCTGTACTCACGTAAAATATCATTTATGGCCTAAAAAATGATGAAAAAAAAAAAAAAACCAGAAATAGATGCAGAGGATGGATTATGGCAGAATGCATGTATTCTGGGATGGGTGGGGTGGGGGTGGGGGAAGGGAAACGGATATATATGCCTGAACTGGAAGTGGAAAATGAGTGTTATGATAACAAAGCATACAAAAAAAAGAAAATATTTCACAACAAGTAACACAGACAGCAAGAATAGCATTGGTGTTAGGGTGAGAAGATGGGAAATGATATTGGCAATGCAAATGGCACAAAGGAATAAGTGGTGTTCACTCTAATACCCAACAATGAGAGAACTTCAAATTAAGATGAATCAGAAGAGATAAAGAGGATCACTTCATTCTTATCAAAGGAACAACTGACCAGGAAGATCCTACAGTCATGAACATAATGTGCAGGGAATCTTATATACCAAATTCTCATAAAGACAAGTACCCACAGACTTGGCAAACACAGATTAACCCTAACTCAGTAACAGTTGGTGATTTCCATAACACACTATCTTCAATTGACATGCCAACTGGACAAAGAATAAAGAAAGAGACATTTGAATTAAATAACATCGTACAACAAAAGGACCCAATAGTTATTTATTGAATATTCTGCCCAAGTACCAAACAATACATTTTCTATTAAACAACCCATGGAAGTTTCTTTGAAATTCACCACATATCAGGTTGTAAAAGAGACCTCAACAAATAAGATAAATGAAGTAATTCCATGAATTCTATCAGAACATGATGAAATAAAGCTTAAAATCAACAGCAAAAGAAGCTCTAGTAACCACATGAACTCTTGAATGTTTAACAACACACTCCTGAATGAATGAATAGTCAAAAGAAAAATTAAGAAAGAATAAGAGTATGCAAAAAAGAAAAAAAAAAAAAAACGAAGCAAACAGAATCTCTGAAGACATTTATAAGAATAGTCCTGGAGGGAAGTTTATAACTTAATCCTTCTTAAATAAATTAAGAAATCAGGGTCACCAGGTGCACACTATCGTGTCCCAAGGACACCAAGACTAGATCTTGTGCCTTGATAGGCTGTCAGCAGGTGGCCCACCCATCGGCAGAGCGGCCCCAATGCTGGACATAGAGAGGAAATGCGTGCATGCTAGAAGGTATGAGACCAAAAGGTCACACGCTCCAGGCCCACTGGCCGCGGGGGGGAACAGGTGGGGACTGGTGGCAGGCCAAAGGAAGAGCTGGATCCAACCTAAGTGCTCCTCAACTGACAAGTGGATAGAGAAAATGTGGTACATCTACACAATGGAGTTCTATGCAGCAGTAAAGAAAGATGACATCAGTGGGAAAGAGAAGCTAGGCCTGCTGGGCACGCAGCAGCTGCCTGGCCCAGATGAGCTCAGCTGTTCTCGTAGAATAGAAAGGGAAGAGTGAACTATATCTTCCAGTATATAACCAAATCAAAAGCCTGGAATCTAGACAACCAGCACCCCAGAAATAAAGAGAAGGAATCAGAGAAAGTGATCTTTCAACACGGTGAAGAGGCAGTGTGATTCACATTGGAATATAGGCAAAAGGAAACCCACATGCCAAGAGCACAAAGAAAGAACAATATGGGAAAAGCACAGAATAATTCCACACTAAAGTTTACTGAACCTATCGAGGGTTCTCACAATGGGACCTCCCTGGAGGTAGTACAGGACACAGATCGTAAAACAATCACGGATATATTCAAAGAAATGATGGAACTAAGGGGAGAGAATGAAAAACTCAGAAAAAACCTAGAGGGAAAGAATAATAATCTTCAGAAAGACCTAAAAGGAGAAAATGACAAACTCTGGAAAGAAGTAGAGGGAGAAAATGACAAACTCCAGAAGGAAGTGGAAACACTGAAAAGATCCCATGCTGAAATGAAAAAAGAAACCAACCAGCAAAGCAAGGAGCTACAAGAAAAGATTGAGAACCTCCAAAAGGAAGTGGAAATAGTAAAGAAAACACAAGACAAAATAAAAAAGGAAATTGAACACTTATTCAGTCAAGAGGAAAGAATGGGAAAAAGCATCAGAAGTAGAATGGAGGAAGCAGAAAAAAGAATATCAGACCTGGAAAATAACACAGAACAACTAAAAAGCTCAAGTAAAGGCTATGAAAAATTGAAAAATACACAAGAATGGAACAACCAGGAAATGTGGGACACTATGAAAAAAAAATCAAACCTCTGCATCATAGGGATAGTGGATGGAGAAAAATCCCAAGAGAATGGCACTGATCAGATCTTCAACAGAATAATAGATGAAAACTTTCCCAAACTACAAAAAGACAAACCCATACAAATACTAGAAGTACATAGAGCACCAAATAGACACGACCAGAAAAGAAACTCCCCACACCATATCATAGTTAAAGCGCTAGACACCCAAAACAAAGACAAAATTCTAAAAGCCACAAGAGAAAAACAACAAGTTACATATAAGGGAAAACCTATTAGAATTACAGCTGACTTCTCAGTGCAAACTATGAAAGCCAGAAGAATGTGGACCAAGAAGTCCCAGTGCTAAATGACTACAAATGCCAACCCAGATTACTATACCCAGCAAAAACTTCAATTCTAGTTGAAGGAAAGAGAAGAATCTTCCATGACATAAACAAGATGAAAGTATGCATGTCTGGAAAACCAAACCTTCAGAGAATACTTGAAGCAATTCAAAGGGCAGAGGAGAGGAGCAGGTATCCCCAAGCACCTTGAAAGGGAAATTATTAAAAGCAGAACTGCAAAAGTAGAAACCTAGACCAAAAATGTAAATGGACAATAAGGGGAAAGGAAGCAACACACATCTCTCAATTATAACCTTAAATATTAATGTACTAAACTCCCCAATCAAAAGGCATAGACCGGGAGAATGGATTAGGAAACAGAACCCATCTATATGTTGTCTACAAGAAATCCATCTCAAGGAGACCCATATTTGCTTTATTGGTTTAGTGGCCTTTGGTAACACTCTCTGGTATTCCAGAAGCCAGCTGTACATTTGCATGTGTGGTCTCAATACATCTTTCCCATGTTAACATCAGGTCTTTGACAGCAGGACCTTATCGCCTCTCTTCTTGCAGGTATCCCAGTTTAGAGGCAAGGAGCCTTTGTCTTTTGTAAGGCCTTGGATCCCCTGGCCAACATCTCCTTAGTAGAACAATCCCTTACTGATGTCAGAGCTCCTGCATTAATATATTTTGCTTAAGTGCATAGCTTAAGGAGACCTTAGTATTATATTTGGTTCTGAATAGAGAATAATCCTTTTCACAATTCCTTTGTCTATTAGTCAATTAGAGAAGGCAGTTTTACTGGTTTTATAAGAGATTACCTCTATAATAGTTGTCTCCAATTTAAAGTTGGAGAACGACCTCATCATCATCATATTTCTCCTTGTTCTATGGGGGGGAGGTAAGAAAGTCTCTCGTATTAAAACTTTTGCAGCACCTAGAAGGTAAGTTTCATTAGAACTTATTATAAATAGTTGTTACAAGTAGGATCCACAGAGGGGTTTGATGTTTGTAGCAATCTGAGGCTTCTCTTCCGTTCAATGTTCAGATGGGTCAACCTTTCTGTTGGCACTTTCTGGTACGTCCTGCTCAATGCAAAGCTGTATCTTTTCTTTCTCAGCCATTAAGTTGGTGACATCTTGACCTGTTGGAACATATAAATCTTTTCCTGTAAAAAGCAAATATGGTTCTCCTTGAGACAAGCAAGGCTCCTCCATCAGCACCAGCTACACCTCACCTGCCTGGAAATACTGTGCAGCAGAGGCAGCCATATGCCTGTATATCCCAAATCAAATTGGCTATTGGCTCTTTCCTTGGAGGAATAACCCACAGCTGATCCCACAAGCTTACATCCTCTAATGGCTAGGAGATATTATAAGCCACGGTGGGACCCTGTCATATTTAACAGAAAAAAATGTAATTCATGGATTAACATACCATCCAAACATCTGTGTCTATACCAAAGTAACCTACCATAACTATTACTACTGTTCAAATACCTATATATCTAATTGCTTGTGCTTCATTTGTGGGATCGAAAGGTTATTCCTGGGCAAACTGTCAGCCCATGAAAGGAAACAGCCAGAATTGACCAGAGTCCAAGACAACAGCTCCAGAGAAAGTAGACTGTTTTGCTTCTCATCCACCTGTGCCCATTTTCTAAGCCTAGGGAACAATCTTCAGAAGAGGGGGGAATGGTAGAATGTAAGGGCTGCGATTGGGGTGAATGGTGAAACTACAGCAATATAGTCTGGACAGTCATTTGCTCAACTTGGTTGAACATACAAGCCCCCCACCCCGGCTGGATGGTGGGACCCATGGGCTGTGTGGGTTTGGGCACAACTGCCTGCAAATTGGTTTTACATGAAGGATGCTTATAGTCATAAATTATCACTTATTGCTAAAAAAATGAAAAAAAAAACTGAAAGATGCAGGACAGTTATGGCAGAATGCATGATCTGGGATGGGGTGGGGTGGGGNCATTCCTGGAACTGAATGACAATGACAATACAACACAACAAAACCTATGGGATACCTTAAAAGCAGTCCTAAGAGGGAAGTTTATAGCCCTGGGTGCCTACATTAGAAAAACAGAAAGAGCACAAGTGAATGATCTAACACTACAGCTAAAAGCACTTGAGAGGCAACAACAGATGAACCCTAAACGCAACAGACAGGAAGAAATAACAAAAATCAGAGCAGAAATCAATGAAATAGAAACAAAGAAAACAATACAAAAAATCAATGAATCCAAAAGTTGGTTCTTTGAGAGAATAAACAAGATAGACAGACCTCTAGCCCAGTTAACCAAAAGAAAGAAAGAACAACTCCAAATCAATAGAATTCATGATGAAAGGGGAAGCATCACAAGAGACAATGAAAAGATCCAGGCAATCATACAGGAACACTTCAAAAACCTACACTCTACTAAATTTGAAAATGTAAGCGAAATGGATGAATATTTGAAATCCTGGCACTCACCAAAGCTAAACTAAGAAGAGATTGACTGCTTAAACAAACCCATAATACTTAAGGAAAATGAAGATGTATTTAAAATCCTCCCAACAACAAAAAAGCCCCAGTCCAGATGTTTTCACAGCAGAATTCTATAAAACATTTAAAGAGGTCCTAAAGCCACTGCTGCTATTCTGAATGATACAAACAGAGAAAAATTCTCCCAAACTCCTTCTATGAAGCTAGCCTCACTCAAATACCAAAACCAGGCAAAGATACAAGCAAAAAAGAAGCTATAGACCCATCTCTAATGAACATAGATGTAAAACTTCTCAGCAGAATTCTTGCAAATCGCATACAGACCCACATCAAAAAGATCATCCATCATGATCAAGTTGGATTCATACCAGAGATGCAAGGATACATAAATCAGTTAATATCATAAAACACATAAATGGACTGAAAGACAAAAACCACACAATTATCTCAATTGACACAGAGAAGGCCTTCAACAAAATCCAACACTCCTTCATGGTTAAAGTCCTAGAGAGAACTGGATTGGAAGGATCATTCCTCAACATAATCAAAGCTGTATACAAGAAACCCACAGCCAACATTATCCTCAATGGAGAAGAATTAGAAGGATTCCCCTTTAAGGTAGGAACTGGGCAAGGCTGCCCCTGTCACCACTCCTCTTCAATATAGTGCTTGAAACACTTGCTAGGGCAATAAGGCAAGAAAAGGAAATTAAAGGAGTACTAATTGGAAAAGAGGAAGTCAAACTATCCCTCTTTGCAGATGATATGATAGTTTATCTGAGGGATGCTAAAAACTCAACCAGAAAACTCCTAGAAATGATTAGGAGTTTCAGTAATGTATCAGGATACAAAATTAACCTAGAAAAATCAGAAGCCTTTCTTTACACCAACAACAAGCACCTAAAGAAGGAATACAAGGAGACCTTCCCAATCAAAAACAATAAAGTACCTACGAACAAACCTAACCAAAGACACCAAATATCTCTACAACAAAAATTATAAACCCTTGAAGAAGGAGATTGAAAATGACAACAGAAGATGGAAAGACCGCCCATGCTCATGGATTGGAAAAATTAATATAGTACAAATGTCCATTCTACCCAAATTAATATACAGATTTAATGCAATCCCAACTAAAATCCCTAAGACTTTCTTCACATGCTTGGAAAAAAATCCTTAAATTTATATGGACAAACAAAAGACCCTGAATAGCCAAAGCAACCCTCAGTGAAAAGAGCAATACAGGGGCCATGTCTATACCAGCTTTTAAACTATACTACAGGGCTACAGTCATAAAATCAGCCTGGTACTGGCACAAAAACAGACCTGTTGACCAATGGAACAAAACCGAAGATCCAAATCTGAGCACATACAATTTCAGCCACCCCATATTTGACAAGGGAGCCAAAAAGACTCAATGGAGGAAAGACAGTATCTTCAGCAAATGGTGTTGGCAAAACTGGATCACCATTAAACCTCTACCTCTCACCCTGTAAAAAATCAACTCCAACTGTATCAAAGATCTCAATGTGAAATTCAAAACTCTGAAGGTGATAGGAGAAAAAGTTGGCAGCAACCCTCAAGACATAGGCATAGGGAAAGACTGTAAATCAGACAGCAGCTGCACAGGAAACAAGGTCGACAATTGACAAGTGGTACCTTATAAAACTCAAAAGCTTCCATACAGCAAAAGAAATAATCAGGGAAGTGAAGAGAAAACCCACGGAGTGGGAAGAAACCTTCACTTCTGATACATCTGATAGAGCACTAATTTCCAGAATATGTAAACTACTCAAAAAAGAAACAAGTAAGAAAACAAATGACTCACTGAAAAGAAGAAGTAAAGAGCTGAACAGAGACTTTACAAGTGAGGAATTAGAGATGGCAGAGAAACATCTTAAAAAGTGTTCAACATCGCTAATAATTAAGGAAATGCAGATCAAAACTACTTTAAGATATCATCTCACCCCGATAAGGCTGTCTAGGATCAGGAAAACAAATGATACCAAATGCTGGAGAGGTTGTGGGGAAAGGGGAACACTTATCCACTGCTGGTGGGAATGCAATCTCATGCAACCATTATGGAAGGCAGTGTGGAGAACCCTTAAAAGACTCGGAATGAGCCTACCACCTGACCCAGCCATACCACTTCTGGGTATATACCTACAAGATGCATCCTACCGCAGACATACATACACAGCCATGTTTATTGCAGCTCTCTTCACAATAGCAAAGAGCTGGAACCAACCCAAGTGGCCCACAACTGATGACTGGATAGAGAAAATGTGGTACATCTATACAATGGAATTCTATACGGTGGTAAAAAAACATGATATCCTGAACTTTTCAGTTAAATGGATGGAACTAGAGGATATTATGTTAAGTGAAGTAATACAGTCCCAGAAACACAAAAGAGGAATGGTATCCCTCATCTGTGGTGCTAGCACCAAGTACCTAGTTCTAAGGCAAATTGAGCAACATTAATGATTTATTTCCCATGATCTGAACACAAGCGTGCTCTTATATTATGAATTCCTAGACAGGTCCTTATTTTCAGACTATGGATTTTTCATATATGATGGTGGACATGCATACATATTACAGTGTAACATGAAGTTAAAATGGAAAAAGGTGAATCAAGAAATATGATGTGGAAATAACAGTTTTTTTTCAGAAGATACAATTTTAGTATAGGTGTGATGTATCAGTGTGGTGTAACTTAGCCTTTCTGGGTGCTTAATGACCATACTTAATGCCCATACCAATCTGGCCGAGGGTCCTAAGGGACAACTTTTTTTGTTCCTTGCCCTCAGAGGTCAACTAAGTCTCAGGGGAATATGCATGGAGACATCTCCTGAAATGTCCTGCAAATGTGAGTCACCAGTCTTCCCTGTGAGGGGAGGTCTTGGAGATCCACTGATGGGACTCCAGCCAGTGTCCACCCTATAAAGAGGAAAGTCTGCTCATGCTTCAAAGAGAAGTCTGGTACAGTAAGATCTAACTGTGTCCTCCAGTGGATCAAACTGGTGGTTGAAAAACCAAAAGGAAAAAGGAGCCAGGGGCTACCCCCCCAAACAAAAACCCCGAATGACCCTTGAGGACCAGATCCTCAACTGACCTTGAGAAAACAGAAACCTTGGTTAATCTGGGCTGACTGTGTGGCCTTAAGCATCCGAAAGGAAAGTATAAACAGAAATAAATAATCATTAAGGTCTGAGAAATTGTATTTCAGATATAAAACTTGAGAATCCTTCAAATCTTCAATGCCAGATGGGGACTACAGAGATGTCAAGCGTGTGGACTGTGTGGCTACTGGGGTTTTAGCCTGTTTAGAGAGTAGACTGCTGTTGTTTGACTACCCATGCTGTGTCATGGAGGCCAGTGCAGGGAGATCAAGACAGGATACATGCTTGCTGGACCTCATTTGGGTGACCATGTGGGGGAGGGACCCCAGTGTGGAGCACAGGGGCATGACTGATGGTTGTTTGGGTTTGCCAAAGAGAAACCTTCAAACACTTCCTTGGGGAAAACATGACATCTCTTGGTAAAAAAAAGGATTATATTTAACAGTTAAAATATTTTGTGAAATAGTATTTTCTCTTTTTATTGATACATGTTACAACCATTCATAATTCATCCTTATGTAATGTTATGGTGTGTTCTATCATATAGGAATACTAATATTCATATTCTAGAAAAAAAGAGAGAATGTAAAGTTATACTTCTTTTTACATGCAACTCTACTGTTAAAATGTAAATCTCTAAATGTGCTTTGGAATTAACCTATAGTTTATTTTCAGATATTGTAACTTTGATTTATGTGTGGCATGTATGTATGCATACTTTGGAATAATATAAAATCAAATGGGAACAAAAAACAGAGAAAAACCTATTCAAAGAACTGACCAAAACAGTAAACCTGTGTACTGAAAAGGTTATAAAAGACAGAAAAAGATGCAAGACAGGACTTGTGTATGACAGAATCCATGAGCTCTGATGGGGGGGGCATGAGGGGTGGGCATGGGTAGGGGAATGAGTCTAAATTTGATTAAGAAATGTTGTAGGAAATATGCCTACTACCTGACCCATCCATACCATTTCTGGGTATATACCCACAAGACACATCCTACCACAGACATACATGCACAGCCATGTTTATTGCAGCTTTCTTCACAATAGCGAAGAGCTGGAACCAACCCAGGTGCCCCTTAACTGACAAGTGGATAGAGAAAATGTGGTACATCTACACAATGGAATTCTATGCAGTGGTAAAGAAAGATGATATCATGAACTTTTCAGGTAAATGGATGGAACTAGAAGATATTATGCTAAGTGAAGTAACACAGTCCCAGAAAGACAAAAGACGGATGGTATCCCTCATCTGTGGATGCTAGCACCAAGTACCTGGTTCTAAAGTAAATTGAGCAACATTAATGCTATATTCCTCATGATCTGAACACAACCATGATCTTATATTATGAATCCCTAGACAGGTCCTAGAACTAACCTACCATTTATTATCAGACTATGGATTTTTGGTATATGATGGTGGACATGTATACATATTTTAGAGTACTATGAAGTTAAAATGGAAAAAGGTGAATCAAGAAATATGATATGGAAATAATACACAGTTGTTTTCAGAAGATACAATTTTAGTATAGGTGTGATGTATCAGGCTGGTATAGTTTAGCCTTTCTGGGTACTTAATAACCATACTTAATACCTATACCAATTTGGCTGAGGGATGTAAGGGATAACTTTGTTCCTTGCCCTCAGAGGTCAACTAAGTCTCAGGGGAATATGCATGGGGGCATCTCTTGAAATGTCCTGCCAATGTGAGTCACCAGTCTTCCTGTGTAGAGAGGTCTTGGAGATCCACCAATGGGACTCTAGCCAGTGTCCAGTCTATAAAGAAGAAAGTCTGCTAATGCTTCAAAAAGGGAAGCCTGGTCTAGCATGACCTAACTGTGTCCTCAAGTGGATGGAACTGTGGTTGAAAAAACAAAAGGAGCCAGGGGCTCCCCCCCCAAAAAAAACCCCGAGTGACCCTTGAGGACCAGAACTTCAACTGACCTTGAGCAAACAACAACCTTGGTTAATCTGGGCTAACCGTGTGGCCTTAAGCATCCAAAAGGAAAGTATAACCAGAAATAAATAATCAGTAATGTCTGAGAAATTGTACTTCAGATATAAAATTGAGAATCCTTCAAACATTCAATGCCAGATGGGGACTACAGAGATGTCAAGCATGTGGACTGAGTGGCTACTGGGATTTCAGCCTCTTCAGAGTGTAGACTGCCATTGTTGGACTGCCCAGTCTATGTCATGGAGGCCAGTGCGGGAAGATCAAGACAGGGTACATGCTTGCTGAACCTCATTTGGGTGACCATGGTGGGGAGGGACCCCAGTGTGGAGCACAGGGGCAGGATTGATTGTTATTTGGGTTTGCCAAGGAGGAACCTTCAAGCACTTCCTTGGGGAAAACATGACATCTTTTGGTTAAAAAAGTTTATATTTAACAGTTAAAAATATTTTGTAAAACAATATTTTCTCTCTTTATTGATACATGCTACAACCATTCACCTTATGTAATACTACCGTGTGTTCTACCATATAGGAATATTAATATTCATATTCTAAAAAAGAGAGAATGTAAAGTTATACTTCTTCTTACCTGCATGCAACTTTACTGTTAAAATGTGAATCTCTAAATATGATTTGGAATTAACCTATGGTTTATTTTCAGATTTTGTAATTTTGATTTACTTGTGAAGTGTATATATACATATTTTGGAATAATATAAAATCAAAGGGAACAAAAAAAAAGATAAAAAACCTATTCAAAGAACTGACCAAAATGGTAAACTTGCGCATCATAAGGATTATAAAAGACTGAGAAAAAGATGCAAGACAGGACTTAACCTGTATGACAGAATCCATGAGCTCTGGCGGGGGGCAGGGGAGGATGAGGGGTGGGCGTGGATGGGGAAATGTGTCTAAATTTGATTAAGAAATGTTGTGTGAAATGCACTCAATAAAAATTAAAAAAGTTTTAAAAATAATATTATAAAAAAGAAAGTGAAAAAATAATATTACAAGAAAAGAAAGATGACATCATGAATTTTTCTGTGTGCTACCTCAGATACATCTTCACTTTGAAAGATATTTGAGATCATTGGCCATAACGCGCCAGGCCAGTGAATTGCTAAGAATCCAAGTGGTCATCCTTTTGGAGAACCTTCAGAACAGAAAGAGAAGACTAACTTAGGCTTCCAACATCCAATATATACACAAAACTGAAAACCTGAAACCTAGCCAAGTCAATACACCATAAAAAATAAAAAAATAAATAAATAAATAAAAAGCATCGGAAGGAGGCAAGCAAAACCATCCACTAATATAGTGAAAAGTCGTTTGTGACTTGAACCACAAAAGGGAAATCCATATGCCAGGGACACGACGAAGGGACAACATGGGAAAGGCACAGGATACTCCCACACCAGGCCCTACCAAACCTGGAGGAGATAGCCACAATGGGATCCCCTTGGAGGAGACCCAAGGAACAGAGCTTAGACGAATAATT
>VZQC01008108.1:949030-978673 GCA_009823505.1 Rhizomys pruinosus
GACTTCTACTTATTTGGGAAGTAAAATTTAAGCTTAATTCCTTTAAATTGTCCTACAAGTAAAAGAAAGTGTTACACTGTGATGTTGTATAATTCAGAAAAATATAGAGACCAACCCAATACAAACTATAAATAAAACAACTAGCATTTTATATTCCCAGTTAGTTCAAATGTCAGTATCTAGCTCCTTTTTTTTTTTTTTTAGCACAAGCATCCTTCACATAAAACCAATTTGCAAGTAGTTGTGCCCCAGCCCACACAGCCCAAGTCTCCCCCTAGGTGAATAATTCTTCATGAAGGACAGCAGTCACAGCCCCATGATAATTGTGCCTTTCTTGCAATCCATTGCTTTCCCTGGGGTGTGAAGTGTAACCACTGAAAACTTTTTATTTGGTCTCATTAAAAGGATAGAACACTTCAGATAAATTCAGAATCACTGAGTTTCTCTCTCACATCATGGATAGTAGAAGCTCTGTGAAATAAAGCAAAAAAAAATGGTTTTGCATCTTGCCAGGTAAATCTGAATTCTGGATTGCATAAGATTTTGGAAACAGTAGTGTAGAGCATGGTTATAGCCAAGTAAATGTGGGTAAGTGTATTTTATATGTAAGAGTGTTCAAGCAGAGGCTGATTATGCAAAATACAAATTTAATTTGTAATGCCCACCTAAATTCCAGATTAAAAAATAAAATGATATAATATATTACATATTTGCAGGGTATAGTGTAGTATTTTGATGCAGTTATATATAAGCAGAAATGCTCAAATTAGGCTAATTCTTATTTGTAAAGAAAGATTTTGTTTAATTTTTATAATTTAAATTAATATTTGAGTATTTCATACAATGTAGCTTGATCACATTTATCCCTAACTCCTTCAAGTAACTCCTCTAAGATCTACCTCACCTCCCCACCAACCTTATCCCAGCTTCATGTCAATTTTTTTCTCAAAGACCAATTGACTCAAATTTATGCTGTGCATGTAGACCTGGGTGGGTCCTCTGGAGTGTGGTAGACCTATCAGAAGCCACAACCTTAAAAACTCTTCAACCTCTAGAGTCATCAACCATCCTTACGACCTCAAACTGGTTCATGGAACAAGCCCATGAACCTGTTCCCGTGCCATGTTGCAATGCTGACTAGCTTGATCTCCTTCAGGCAGACACAGGCACAGTGAAATCACAGTTCAGGGTTCCTGTCATGTCCAGGAGGACTGGTTCATGGCAGTCTCCCTGAACCTCTCACTCTTACAATCTTTCTACTCCCTTTTCCATGATGGTCCCTGACCCTTAGGGAGTGGGTGTGTCATAGACATCTTGTTTGTGGCTGAGCACTCCACTGACACTTGTTCTCTGCACCTTGACCACTGTGAGTTTCCTCCTTAAGCACTGCCCATACTGATAAACCTTTGGAGGATGCATGAGAACACTGCCTATCTAGGGTAAGAAACACTCCCCAAACCTAAATGAGAGTAAGATTAAGAATGCAATAAAGTGAAGAATTCTCCCTAGGGAAGGTTCAGGAGTCTGAACATTTCTCACTTTGTAGCAAGGCCTCTCCATCCACAGAACTGTGTCACCTGCTCACTCTGAAAAGCTCAAGGAGGAAAACTCCTCTGCAGACCACCTCTTTTTCCTTTCTGCAGACAAATCACCTATGAGAAACATCATCTTATTATAGCCTTCACAATAAGACTGTACAGCATCATCTGTCTTGATGGTCACTAGGTTTAGAAATGCAAAAGTCTTTGTGTAACTTTCTCACAAGTTCACTCCTTGAAATCTGGGATTCATGAAGGTTCTGCTGTCTTACCTGGAACAGTTATTGATTTCCATCTTTTATGCAAAAAGTTGAGCAGAAGTTACTTAATGTCATTAACAAGTATATCATTGCTTTAGAAAATAAATGGTACAGTTAATACTGAAGCTGACTGTTAAGCTTTTTAAATTTTTCAATACAATTAATGTTACTGTTGTGTAGCCATTTTTTCAAGAAAAAGCTTTCTGTCTTGGAGGAAGCTGAGTAAACAGCAGGATGATTTGAGAGGAGGTTAAACCACCCCACAAGGAAGCTCATTAAGGTCAGACATTAAAGATCTCAATAGCATTAGGAGTCCCTAAACTTATCAGGTTCAAGTTCACTAAGCCTCTCCCTCCCCAAGGCTCCAGAGTGACACTTTCAGTAAGCAAAGCTGACATAGACCTTTGGACAAGCAGAGCTGCCCAGAGAAGCAGAGAACAGCTGAGCTGCCTTAAGGGGCTCAGACCAACTGAGCCAGCTGCAAAAGTATTCTCCAATCTGTTGACAGTTGCCTTAAGGTTCTGCAGAGAGCTCCAAGTGCCATGATTTCATGAGGCGTCACCCATGCTAGGGTGGGCTTTGGGTGATGCACTGTTTGGGGATCATTTCTGCTCCTGAAGTTACCCCTCACCTACATTCCTGTAAGTCACCAAATAAGACTGATTGGTTCACCAAGGTGGACCTTAGTGGTGTTCTTTGATCTGTCATTGGTTCCCTATCTGTTGTGGGTAGACACTTGTACACATCTCCCCAGAAACACTGCCACAAAACAGACACCTGTATTCCCTACAAAACAGTTTCTGCATTTAATAATTCCTCACATGTGTTACCCAGCCTTGCTGAAGGGTTAATTTCTACCCAGTGATGTTATTCATCAAGATCTATTTCTACTTATTGGAGACAATTTTGTTAGCATCTAGTCTTTTGGTATCACTTGATGCCATTTGATGTCATAAAAATATAAATATTATTTGAGTGAGATAATGAGTGTCTGCCCATATGTCAGAGGGAGAGAAAGAAGGGGAAAAAGAATGAGGAAGAGTGACAGATTGAGAAGAGGTTGGCAGCTTACAAATGATTACTGCTACTCTATAGCCAGTGCTTCTCTCACCCATTACTACTATAATTTTTCACTAAAATGATATGATCATAGAATTAATATCCTCATCCCTATTTTGCACCCTATGCCTTTTATACCACAGTGCTGTGAATCAAAGTCAGAGATTTGAGCCTTCCAGGCCAGCACACTACCACTACCATTTTCATTTGAAAAAAAAACCCACAAAACAGACTCTTTATGACCTCTGGTCATGTTGCTGAGTGTTCAGAGCATGATCATTTAGAAAAGGATTCAGAGTACACTCTTCTCTCAGTGGGTTTACAAAATCACTCATGTGATTTCATTCAGTCATGTTTATCTAGAACTTCAAGTAATAATTCAGGAAAATGGTATAAAATTTTTGTTATTGAACAGGCTGAGATCACTAAAATATTTCTTTTGAATATTTCTAAACTAATATAAAATACACTGAGAATGGCATATTTAAAAGTTCATAAAAATTCTACCTGGTTCAGCGTTGTAAAACTGTCCATATTTTGTAAACATTGCACAGTGGCAAATACAGAAAATTGCATTGATAGACAACAGTAAGTCTCAGCACAAGCTTCCCATGTGTCTTTTCCTTCTTTTCTCTCACAGCAGGTGAGTAGTGGACGACATGACCAACCACACAGTGGACACGGATTTCTTCCTCATGGAATTCTCTGACAGCAAGCAGCTCCAGGTGTTCCAGGGCTTTCTGTTTCTGCTGATTTACTTGGTGTCCCTCGTGGGGAACCTTCTCATCATCATGCTTGTCACTGTGGACCAGTGTCTTCACACCCCCATGTACTTCTTCCTGAAGAACTTGTCCTTCCTCGATGTGGGCCTCACAGTCCCAAAGCTCATTATCAGCTCTTTGTCTCACAGGAGCACTATCTCTTTCCCAGGATGTGTGTGTCAGGTCTTTTTCGTAGTTTCCTTTGTTGCGTGTGAAATTTCGGGGGCTTGCCGAGCTCCAGTTTGTGCAATAGGTAACTAGCTCAATGCCTCAAGGGAAGGGGCCTGGAAATTTGCAGAGATAGGGTGAAGCAAGAGTCATTGTAATATCCCGAATCTTCCTGCTAGAGATAACTCTGAATGCCCACAGAGATAGCAGATAACTGGAGATCTTCTGGGACATGTCTTACAAGTTCTCGCTTCAAGCCACACACAGTTTCATTCCCACAATAAAACACATAACTGACTGAAAGATAAAAACCAGACAATCATCTCAAGTGATGCAGAAAAAGCCTTTGACAAGATCCAGCATCCTTTCATGTTTAAAATTCTAGAGGGAATTGGATTGAAGGGACCGTTCCTCAACATAATCAAAGCCACATACAACAAACCCATTGCCAACATCATCTTAAACAGAGAAAAATGAGAAATATCCCCCTTAAAGGCAGGAAGGTGGCAAGGCTGCCCCCTATCACCACTCCTCTTCAATATAGTACTTAAAACAATTGCTAGGGCAATAAGGCAAGAAAGGGAAATTAAAGGAGCATTAATTGGAAAAGAGGAAGTCAACTATCCCCTCTTGCAGATGATATGATAGTTTACCTAAAGGATGCTAAAACTCCACCAGAAAACTGCTAGAAATGATTAAGAATTTCAGTAAAGTGGTGGGATACAAAATTAACATAGAAAAATCAGTGACCTTTCTTTCTTTAAATCAATTTTTTTTGGTCTTTTCGAGACAGGGTCTCCCTGTAGTCCCAGCTGTCCTGGAACTCACTCTGTAGACCAGGCTGGCCTTGAACTCACAAAGATCTTCAGCTCTTTAGCATCCAAATCTCCCTCCTTGACTGTGGAAACATCTTGGCTGAGTCACTCCATATAGATGGGGAGATAAAATGCAAGCCATTTCAGTCACAAAATGAAGGTGCAGCTTGGTATCATGAGTATTAATCTTCAAGGATACATAAGATAGTAAAATGTGTAATGCCATGAATAATATCACTACTCAAGTAACAGAAGACAATATAGTACTTCAGCTCAGTAGATAAAAGTGCTTGGATACTATATTCACAACCTGAGTTCATTTGGATTACCAGTACACACATATGTAGTAATGACTTCCATAATTTTGGCAAACTCTGGGCAAATGATCTTACTTAACCTTATAATCAGAAAGTCAATTTATCTCAGCTTGTTTATGATGTGAACAGTCTTCCTAGGAGTTG
Organism: Rhizomys pruinosus; assembly: GCA_009823505.1. Classification (NCBI taxonomy): domain Eukaryota; kingdom Metazoa; phylum Chordata; class Mammalia; order Rodentia; family Spalacidae; genus Rhizomys; species Rhizomys pruinosus. The sequence goes on from VZQC01008108.1 coordinate 954,093, forward strand.
AGTTCCTCTTATAACCTAAAGATAGCTTATATTTCTCATGACCCTTCCTTGCCCTGGTCCCAGAATAATACATGTTGAGTGTGTGTGTAATGTGTGNTGTATGTATGTATGTGCTCATATAATTGTGTTTGTGTCTGTGTAAGTGTATGTGTATTTGGGTATGTGTATATGAGTGTATTGTTATGTGGATATATGTATGTGTTTGTGGATATGTGTGTATGTGTTTATATATGTGTGTCTATGTATGTGTGTATTTCTGTGTACACATGTGTATTTGTGCTTGGATGTGTGTATGTTTTTGTGTGAGCATGGATGTATGCATGTACAAGTGTATTATTCAAGTGTTTGCATATGAATATCTGTGAGTGTATGGAAGATGAGCATCAAATTCACTGAGTGCAGAGATATCCACTGGAAATAATTTAGAAGTGATTATTGCACTTGTCTAGAAAACACTACATAGGATTCAACTGAAAACATCTGGAAACCAGAGGCTATGGGAAGAGTCTACAATGCCAGCAGCCTTTGGGAATTGGATGTTGGAGACAGGAGATTGTCCAGAAGCCATTGGGCCAGGCTTGTCTGGCTTATGCAGGGGAAGATACCAAGTTTCCAGGAAAGAAGCAAAAATTAAAATAAAAATGTAGAGCCGCAACGAAATGAACTGTTTCATAGACTCAGCTCTGTTTGTTTGTCTCTCTCTTTCTTCAGTTTATTCCTCTCTCTCTCCCTTTGTCACACACATATGCATACACACACACAGAGGTATGGACACACAGTCTCATGTATACATCTATAGTAAATAGCAATAAACTACATCATACACTGAACAATGTCCTTCTAGTCAAGTCTGGTTGGAAGCAGTAATGCATTATTCAATAATAATATTTAATCATTCAATATAATATTTATGTATAGAATTAAAACAAAATTGAAAAGCTGTAATTAAAATTACCCTTTTTTCATTGAGTATGATTATTAAAATAATAGAGTAGTAGAATAATATTTTATAGATCATAGTAAGTTATTTCATTGGCATAGAACTTAAAAGGTACAAAAGAATTTATGTATTATTACAGGTAAATTGAAAGATCTAACTTTGTTTTGGTCTTTTTGAGACAGGGTCTCCCTTTAGTCACAGCTGGCCTGGAGCTCACTATGTAGACCAGGCTGGCCTTGAACTCAGAGATCTGTCTGCTTCTGCCCCCAGAGTGCTGGGATTAAAGGCATGCACCACTATGCCCAGTGAAAGATCTAACATTGTAAGCTGTAGAATGACAAAAATTATTAAGGCTATGTTTTGATAAACAACAAATTGTCATAGAAAGTTGTAATCAAATTGATATAAAAGTTATTGTGAGCCAGGCGTGGTGGCTCATGCCTTTAATCCTAGCACTTGGGAGGCAGAGTCAGGCGGATCTTTGTGAGTTCAAGGCCAGCCTGATCTACAGAGTGAGTTCCAGGACAGCTGGGGCTACAGGGAGACCCTGTCTCAAAAAGACCAAAAAGAAAAGTTATTGTGAAACAAATGTCCAGAAACATTGAAATAAATTGGAACTGAGAATCTTTTTTGCCACCATGACCTATGGAATTAAAAAATCTATAAAGCATTTAATGAAAGGCAAATTTAAACTTAAATAAAAACCAGAAAAAAATGCTTCTGTATTGTTTATATTCAGTACTGTGAACTACCACACATCAATCAAAATTAGGAAAATTAAAATGTTAATTTTTGTTTATTTACACCCTGTTTCCCTGTTGCCTGAGACAGACTAGGAGTTGCAATGCAGAAGGTTGCTTTTGAGCAGTTTTTAAGTTTTTTTAAAATTTTTTAAATTAAGAGCAGTCAGTGCTCTTAACCACTAGCCTATCTTTCCAGCCCTGAAGAATATAATTGAAAAGCAGAATTTTGAGTGTATTTTCAAGTGGATTACATTGAATAATACACAGTATGTCTAGTGATTACAGTTAAATTATAAGCATACATAGTGATGCCATATAGACTTGCTCTAATATATAAAAATTGAATGGACAGATATCAAAATTGAAATGAACATTTGGAATTAAATGGCTAAAATGATCATCAACCGTTTGGTGAATGCAATTATATGTAAATTGTGTTACCAAGTATTATTCTTGTGAGATTGCATGTGGACATGTTTGTTCTAAGTGTGCTATAATTCTTGATGTGCCAGTTATGCATTTGTGTATACATTGTGTGCATTTTTAAGAACTGGGCACTAATTATTAGGTTGTAATTGTGTATTTCCCCTTAATATGAAAAGAAAAATAACATAATGCCTTCAATGCCTGAGTTAGAGAATTCAGAAGAGGAATTTCTGTAATTACAATGGTCCTAGATATAGTTTAAAGACAAGAGATTACTGCATATCACTAGTAAAACATATTGACATTCCATGCACTAAAAGGTCTTCTGTATAATGTCAGCTATAAGCAAGACAAACATAACTTTCCTCCAAGGAATCTATTACTTAACAGTAACTTCCATGCAGCTCTTTTCATGGCCTCATTCCTCAGACTGTAGATGACAGGGTTGAGGGTTGGAGGAAGGACTGCATAAAAGATAGAGAGCATGAGGTCTAAAGCAGCTGTTGAGTCTGAAGATGGCTTGAGATATGCACATATGCCAGTGGAGAGAAAAAATGAGACCACACAGAGGTGGGGGAGGCAGGTGGAGAAGACCTTAGACCGACCTTCAGCAGAGGGCATCTGGAGAACTGTGGAGAATATCTGGATATAGGAAAGGCAAATGGCAGTGAAACAGGCAGTTGCACCCACAGCCATGAAAGAAACTGCTCCAACCACTCCAAGGTAATCATTGGCGCAGGAGAGCTTGAGCAACTGGGGGACATCACAGAAGAACTGGTGGATTATTTTGTCCCCACAGAATCTGATAGAGAATGTGGTTGTGGTGTACAAGGTTCCTGGGATGCCTCCGCTGATCCACACAGCTGTTACAGCCCACTTGCACTTTCTGGGACTCATGATGGCCTCATAGTGCAGTGGGAGGCAGATGGCCACATAGCGGTCATAGGACATCACTGTGAGAAGAGTGACTTCAGCCCAGGCCAAGGATACGAAGAAGAAAACCTGCAGCAAACACTGGACATAAGAAATATATCCATTTCCAGTCAATGAATTGTGAATAGACTGGGGGACAGTGACGGACAGGGAGGAGAGGTCTAGAAGAGCAAGGTGTTTCAGGAAGAAATACATTGGAGATTGGAGGTGTGAGTCCAGTGTTGTGATGGTGATGATGATGAAGTTACCTGCCATGCCCAACAGGTACATAATTAAGAAGAGCAAAGCCTGTACGATCTGCAGCTCATGGGTGTCAGAGAACCCCAGGAGGAAGAAGCCACTCATGGAGGTTATGTTTGTCACAATCATGCTGAAAATAGAAATTGTGGAAACTACTGGAAAATACAAAGATAACACAAAATCATACAAAGATAAAACATTAATCCCCATTGCTTTTTCAAACAACTAATTGTAGAAGACCTATAAATTATCAGCTTTGTATTTGATGTATGAGGCTAAAGGATAAAGTTCAGATTCTTACATATTCGGGGGTTCATAGTATTATTAGGAAACCAGTCTCTACAGGAGGATGAGCCATGGTCAAGTTAGTGATACAATCTCACAAAAACTTGGTTTACCCCATGAAAATCATTCTTCTCCTTCCACTGGTAAAACCCATTACTAGTAGGGATAAAGTGCTGGGCTATTGGTGAAAGGTTTCTGAAATTTTACTACTGTACATTTGAGAGTGCAATGAGTTTAAGCAGATCATATATGACTCTGAAAATAAAATATGACTTTTGAACTCAAATTCTCTGTAGACAGTTGACATCAGCATCCTATCCAGAAGACGGCATGGACATTACAGTGAGAAGCTGCTTTTTTGGCTCCTAGGTGATGAATAGGTTCTGTTTCTCTTTTCTTTCTTTCTACAATCATTGTGAATCTATGTTCAAAATTAAAGAAAGAATACTGTTCTAAGGAATACATACAGGCTGATATACTTACATAAAATTCTTACTTAACTCATATTGGATGTTTGCCTTCTTGTGTTCAGTATCATTGGGTGTTTAGGAATTTGTCTTTGGTTTTTCGTTGGACTTGACTCCTGTTTATGTAACTTGTTTAGTTTCAACCATGGAACAATTACTGAACATCCCCATGAGCAGCAGAAAAGAAAGTAAAAATGTGAAAAGTGCTTTAACACTGGAAGGACAACATTTGCACCTGCAGTGTTTAACCTCAGAAGCAGATATGATTCCAAGGATCTACCTTCCAGATAACAGGGTCAGATTTTATTTCCTGATCCACAGTTAGACCTTTGTGGGCTGGAGATGATCATTCATTTTCTCTCCAAAAGCCCCCTAGTATGTAAAGTCTGAGGAGAGGTCAGTGTTGACCCTCACTGTTCCACTGGTCACTTTTGTGATCAGCAGCATGAATACATGACCATCTACCCATGCTTTGAGGTTTTACTTTACCCTGTGTAATCTCCTGTTTTCACAGAAAGAGTGTCTGGTAGAATACTCAGCCTCAAGGCAAATCTACTTCATGCCTCCTATCCCCAGACAGACCTATTTGTTTGTCTCATGCTGGTCTCTCCTGGAGGCAGCACAGCTGATCTTCCTTCTCATACCTTTATTGTGCACTATTACTTATTCAGTATTCATTGTCTGATGTAGAGTAAAAATCTATATTTGGTTCCATTGTGGTGATAGAGCTTGTAATTAAAAAAAACTTCAGTTGACTCATAAAATGAGATAGAATAAGAGAGGAAGGGGGAGAGAGGGAGGGAGTGAGAGAGAGAGGAGAGAGAGAGAGAAAGTGAGAGTGAAAGAGAGGAAGAAGCAGAAGCAGAAGCAGAAGCAGAAGCAGAAGCAGAAGAAGAAGCAGAAGCAGAAGCAGAAGCAGAAGCAGAAGCAGAAGAAGAAGAAGAAGAAGAAGAAGAAGAAGAAGAAGAAGAAGAAGAAGAAGAAGAAAGAAGAAGAAAACAAGAAAACGTGGGAAGTAAAATGAAGAGCTAGCTGAATATTTGAATTTTTTAGCTGGCACATGTAAAAAATTTCTTGACTCTTGTTCTATGTACCAGAATCACATAGTTACACTTCCATAATTCTCTTCCTCGATTTATTCTCAACAAGATCTCTAACCACATCATGGGAAGCTTGGGTGACTGAGACCAAAGCTATACAACACCTTCTCTATCACCAAGCTATTTTTGTGTTCAATTTTCCATTTAAATTATAAACAGCAGTATTGTTTATACATAATTTTAAATTTTGATTATGTAATATTTAATATGCCATGTTTGTACATGTTTACATACAGAGAAGTGAGCAATCTCGAGTTTTCAGATTCATTTTTACAAGACTTATAACATGCCAGCTTTCTTCACAATATGTCTTGCACAAAAGAAGCTTGATATTTTAAGCAATTTAATCTGCACTGATAAGAAAATATTTATTTTATAAATACTGAAGGGAAAATTTAACTGTGAGTTGCTATAAAATTTATACCACTTCTCTAATGCAACTTTCATATCTATGTATATAAGGGTGTAGGGTAATTGGAGAATGGTCACATCTAAATAAATCTTTACCAACATACTCTTTCTTTGAATGCTCCCCATTTTTAAAATGGTTTTCTCAATAAAATTCACAGATTTAGTTTTTTAATATTTTTCCAGTAATTTGAGCTTCCTTCCTGGCCAGAGCAATAATTTTAACTTTTTTAAAGTTAATTTGAAGAATACAATCCTGTCAGAATTTCCATGAAATCTTTTCTCATCCATGAATCAAAAACTCACCTCAGGTGTCTGGGTGTGCAGGTAGTTCTCTAGGCTGCTTGGTGAGTTCTGACAATTCCTGGTCACAGTTAGATTTTCAAAACATATTTCATCCCTGGGGGACAGGTTTGCATCAGGATATCTTTGTGGAAGTCAAATCAGTGCAAATGAAAGCTTAAATTTAATAACTAGAGCTTCTCATTTTCTTTGTGTCACCTGAGACTTGCACCATTAGAACTCTAGGTAGCAAGAGACTGAGGTGGTGAGCTCAGTTCCTATCAGTGATGATCTGCTGGAAGCAGGTTACAGTTCAAGCCCTGAGCCCCCCATTCAGAGATTTTGACACTTGAAGTCTCAGGTGACACCAGGCAGTCCAGTGCCTGACAAGCTCCCAGGAGCTGCTGCTGATGGTCTAAGGACCACAGGTTCAGAGCCATTGTGCATTTAACCCATGTTTTTCTGGGAGGCTAACAGGAAACTTGAATGTTTGGTAATATGACTAATTCTTTATTGTCAGACTTCTAACAGTGTTTACTGTTATCTGTGAAATTGATATGTACATATTAATTTCAGAGTACCCTCATCTGTTATGAAGACTCAGAAAATACAGCTGGCCTAAAAACTACACAAATAAACCAGACACCAAGATAGTTTGAAATTACAAAACCCTTTTCTGTACATATAGGGGCAAGGTAACCCAACAATATTGCTTAATTTCTGAATTCTCTTATCTCGTACTGATGTTAATAATGTTTTCAGTATTAACCTGATGAATAGATATTTAGACAATGTAAAATTGGAATTATTTACTCTATAGTTTCATCTGACACATACCATTATATTCTAATTATAATTCAACTGTCACCAAATAGGTCTCAAGAAGTTACTCAATAGTTAAGAGCACTGGCTCCTCTTGGAGAGGACTAGGGCTAGGTTTCCAGCACAACTGTGTGTAACTTCAGTGCCTGGGAATCCCATAAGCACTTTTGGCATCTTAAGGAATTTCACCCATATGTTACATGTACAGGTATGCAACAAAATGCTCACACATGTAAATTAAAAATAAGTGAAAAGACAATAGGATTATATTCAGATTGATATTAATGCCTACAATATGTAAATTCGGCCCAAAGTAATAAGAACAGGTAATAATCCTTGGACCTTATCTTCCTTTATCTCTTGCTTTATAAAATCATTTTTTATGTAAATGAATGTTTGTGAAATCAGGTCACAGTCTCTCCAGATTCCTCTTTTTTCCCCAATCAGGACATGACCTCTTGAAACTGTTTCTAGGACAGAGTCGATATAGCTTGCTGTGGCTCTTTAGCCCACACCTTGGTACCTGCGCTTCAGCTGGTCTCAGGAGATCTCAGATCCTTATTTATTTTTTATATGTATGAATGTACTGTCTGCATGTAGGTTTGTGTACCCTTGTCGTGGAATGCCACGGAGGTCAGAATAGGGCATTGGATTCACCTGGGACTGGAGTTAAAGACGGTTCTCAGCCACCACGTGGGTGCTGGGGATCGAACCCGGGTCCTCTGTAAGAGCAGGCGTCGCTCTTAACTGCTAGGCCATCTCTCCAGCCCTGGAAAATGCCAACTTTTATAAACAAGACACAGAAAACTTTACCAAGTGTTTAGGGATGAGAAGGTATTTTTTTTTAGGTATCATTAAGTTTCATAGATCAATTTATTTAGAATTACAAATATTAAGAATAAAAGATTAATGGATTTCTGAATTAACATAACAGTTTAGCTAAATAGACCCAGTGCTAAAGTTCTGCAGTGGCACTATACCTACAAAGAATAAAGAAGTGCTTTAAAACTATATAAAAATTTCAAATGGAAAATAACATACACTAAGTCTCATTACATGAGACATCTGAAAAAAATCACCTCTATTCTATATTTTAAACTCCAAATCTGAAAACAATTTATAATATACAGGCTTCATAATATTCTATATTGAAACAAAAAATTTGAAGTACATACTTTTTTTCTCTCTCTCTCTTTTCAAGACAGGGTCTCCTTGTAGCTCCAGCTGTCCTGGAACTCACTCTGTCATCCAGGCTGCTTTTGAACTCACAAAGATCCACCTGCCTCTGCCTCCCAAGTGCTAGGATTAAAGGCATGTGCCACCACATCTGGCCTGAAGTACATACTTTTTATAAGATTATTTTAAGCAGGGTTTTTCTTTAAAAATAAAAATAAAACAAAAAACAACCAAAGCCAAAGCTTTCTTCAATATTTCAGAACACTGGTTGTGTAAGTTTTCTTTATAAAATATTTTTACTTTATAAATTGTGTAGTGCTGGATTTTAACCAGTAATCTGTTTTAAAGTTGTACAAATAAACAAAAAATACGAAAGTAGTGTGTATTCTTGGTCTTTTTTTAAATAAATCTAAAAGCAGCACATTTTGCCCTGTATCAATGGGAAAGGCATACCAAATCCACTTGCTGACATTCAGCATTTTGTAGTAATGTATTCCTGCTCCTTCATTTTCTTTTAATAAACAACAAAGCATTTATAAATTATGACAAATTAAAATATTTGTTATAAATTGATCTGTACCACCATATTACATTGTAAGTATATGGAACATTCACTTGTGCAGCCTATAGTATTTCTCTCTACGTTCCTGTGGCTTCCTTAAAACCAGGAGTTACCACACTCATAACGGTATTCTTTGAAGACCAAGATGAGACCAACTAGATCCACCAGAATGGTGATTTTTTTTTTCAGATGGAATTCCACACTGCTGCCATCATGAACCAGAAACCAATTTCTTCATGTTCTCTGCTGTAGTGGTTGTCTGCCAGTGTCGAGTGGAATTCATGCATGGTTTAAAAAAATGGTGAACATTTATGCTGGGCATTGTGGTGCACACATTTAATCCCAGCACTCGGGAGGCAGATGCCGGTGGATCTCTGTGAGTTCAAGGCCAGCCTGGTCTACAGAGTGAGCTCCAGGCCAGCTGGGACTAAAGAGAGATCCTGTCTTAAAAATATCAAAAGTGATGAACATTTTCTTTCATGAAGTATGTTCAGATAGTTTCAGCTTAAAAATACTTGCAAATAAATATGTAATATTAGCAACACTACTGCATCTGAATAATGAAAGAAAAAAAAATAAATGCTAGTCAGCAATACTGGTTTAAGCAGCATTACGGTACATGAAAATACCCTGTCTGGGTAAGCACACTCCCCCATTCTCCAGCAGATAGGCTGTTTGGTGTTGGAAGCTTAGATGAAGGAAAAGAACTCCTAGTGTAAAGCCTTGTGCTGCTGGGTTCCAGGTCTCCCACTCTGTCTCTGCTGATGTTGTTGGCAGCAAAGGCATGTAAGTTTCCCATCTGGCTCAGGCCACTCTAGATATGTGCAACATGGATTTCTACATTATTCTGAAAGAATCTGATATTAGAAGCATCTATTGTATTCTTGATGTCATTTAGTGAGTCTGAGAGTGATTTGAATTCAAAGGAATTCAGGTCTCCTCTCTCTGCTAGACACTTAACTTGTAATAAAATAGTGGTGAGACTAGATAGTAAGCCCATGAGATTTTCATTTTCAACACAAAGCTGTCCTGTAGAAGAGTTGGCTTCCCAGATAATTTCCTGTGCTTCTTCCTTACAGCACAGTCTCACATCTATTGGTTGGTCTGCAGGCTGTAGACCCTGGTTTGGTGCAAGATCATAGAAATACTGCTGAGTTTTATGCAAAACTTTGTTTAGGTCCTTGTTCAACTGTTCAAGCTCCAGGTCAATTGTTATCTATGCTGAAATTCAATGCTAAGAGGGACAGAATAGGATTTCAGCTTTTCTGCTTCTGTGTTCACCTCCCTTAATTTCTTAATATGAGAAGGTATTTTAGACCAACAAAATCAAACATGCTCCTTCCCTGATCATGATTGTTCATCCCATAGCCATAAGGGCACACACTTTGTTTTACTTAAAAATTGATCAAATCTTGTATTAAAACTTTTGCAGCACCTAGAAGGTAAGCTTCATTAGGAATCATTAAAAATAGTTGTTACTAGTAGGATCCACAGAGGGGCCTGATGTCTGCAGCAATCTGAGGCATTTCTTCCCTTCAATGCACAGAGGAGTCAATCCTTCTGCTGGCACTTTCTGGTACATCCTACTCACTGCAAAGCTGCATTTTCTTTCTCAGCCATTAAGTTGGTGATACTCTGGCCTGTTGGAACGAACAAATCCTTTCCCATAGTTAGTTTTAAGATTTGGGTTGCAAGGTTTTTTGACAAAAAGTTTTCATATCTATCTATATTCCCCCTTTTTTATTTAAGGTTTTTAGTTTTGACCCATGAGTCTCAAAAAAAAGCAGTTGTTTTATACATACCTATAGGGTGGAATCAAGGCACAGATTTCATCAAGTTCACCCATGCTGGTTTTGGGTTACTGTATGTGATTAACTTGGGAAACAAAGTTCATTTTTGAGTTAAATCATCCTATAGGTGAAAGAGATTGCTACCAGGTGATACTATATGCAGAAAATTATAGAGAACATTTGTTTATACCAACCAAAGTAATTGTTATACAGATTTTAGTTAAAGCTATATGTGGACAAGAGCAATTTATATCACCAATTAACTCAGATGCATTACCGTTTTTATCAGTCTTCAAACCAATGTTGTCCAATATGCCCATATTTACTTTTACTAAGTCCTAAACACCATAGTATCTTGTAGACAAGAGTCTGGGCAAAACTGGATATACTTGTTGAACTCATGTCAATAAACATGCACCAATCGAATATACACCCGTGTCCCTCTGCCACCCTCCCACCCCTCCCAAGTCACTATTTCAGTCAGCCTTCTGATGCAATCTTTCTGTTGTTGTTCTTTTTAATATGCATCCCTCCTCCACAAGAAATATTTATAACTGGGTTATTGGTACTAGACGTCCACATATGAGAGATACATTTGTGCTTTTAATACAAGAGACTTTCTTAACTCCCCCCCATAGAAATAAAGAGAAATAAGAGGATGAATGAGGTCATTCTCCAGCTGTAGATTGGAACCAGCTGTTTAAGAAGTGTTCTCTTGTAAAATCAGTAAAAATGCCTTCTTTAATTGACTAATGGACATAGAAACTGTGAAAAGGATTATTTTCTATTTCAGAACCAAATATAATGCTAAAGTCTCCTTAAGCTATGCACTTAAACAAATATATTAATACAGGAGCTCTGACATCAACAATGGATTATTCTAACAAGGAGATGTTGGCCAGGGGATCCAAGCCCCCACAAATGGTAAAGGCTCCTTGCTCCTCCTAACTGGGATATCTGCAGGAAGAGAGGCGATAAGGCCCTGCTGTTGAAGACCTGATACAAACATGGCAAAGATGTATGGAGACCGCACTTGCAAGTATACAGATGGTCTCTGGGATGCCAGGAGTGTTACCAAAGACCACTAAACCAATAAAGCAAAATATAGGTCTTCCTTGAGTCAAGCAAGACTCTCCGTCAGCACCAGCTACACCTCATCTGACTGGAAATACTGTGCAGCAGTGGCAGTCATATGTCTGGTATATCCCAAATCTAAATTGGCTATTGGCTCTCTCCTTGGAGGAATAACCCACGGCTGATGTCACAAGCTTACATCCTCTAATGGTTAGGAGATGTTATAAACCACACGAAGACCCTGCCATACTTGACAGAAGAAAATGTAGATCATTGAATTGACATACCCATCCAAACATCTGTGTCTATACCAAAGTAACCTACCATAACAATTAGTACTGTTTAAATACCCCATAAATCTAATTGTGTGTGCTTCATTAGTAGGATCGAAAGGCTATATATTATACTGTTTAAATATCTAAATATCTAATTGCATGTGTTTCATTAGTAGGATCGAAAGGTTAAGCCTGGACAAGCTGGCAGCCATGAAAGAAAACAGCCAGAAACTGACTAGAGACCAAGACATTCCTCAGAGAAAAGTAGAGTGTTTTGCTTCTCATCCACCTGTGCCCCTTTTCTAAGCCTAAGGAACAATCTGCGGAAGAGGGCATGGTAGAATGTAAGGGCTTCGATTGGGTGTAATGGTGAACTAGAAAACAATATAGTTCTGGACACTCATTTGATCAACTTGATTGAACATACAAGCCCCGCCCCTGCTGGATGGTGGGACCCATAGCTGTGTGGGTTTGGGCACAACTGCTTGCAAATTGGTTTTACATGAAGGATGCTTGTACTCACAAATTATCACTTATTGGTAAAAAAAATGAAAACAAAACAAAAACAAAAAAAACAGAGAAAGATGCAGAAAACTTATGGCAGAATGCACGATCTGCGATGGGTAGGGGTGGGGTGGGGGGAAGGGAAGGGGATATATGCCTGAACTGAATTGGAAAATGATGTATGAAATACACAAAGCATCAATAAAAATAAATTTAAAAAATTGATCAGATCTATCCTATTGTATCTTTGTGTGACTTCAGAGCTTTTTACAAATCATGTTAAAAATTGCCCAAGTGAGCCAGACCTTTACCACCTCAACAATTGTCTGGATGCACCTGTACTCTGCAATTGCTATTTATCATGACTGTGCTTCATTGACAGATGTATCCCAATTTGAAAGTGCAAAGATCTTGCCAGAGTTTCTGTGAATCCTTGGATGAAAAAAAATGCCAAGCTTTTTAAGTAATGGAAAATGATATCAGGTTGTGATTATGAAAATTAATCACAAAGACAAATAAGATACTTATTAAAATGAGTAAGAACACTAAGACAAGTACTATACAGACTGTGTGATGGCTGAGTGGCTAAACACGTTGGCTACAGAATCCTCACAGCCTAGACTTAGGTACCCAGAACCCATGTAAAATCCTGAGGAGGTGGCACAGTTGTCTATAATCTCAGCAGCCTAGAGAAAGAGGAAAGGGGAGACACAAGGACATTTGGAATCATATGGGCTAGATACACTGGGTAACACAGTAGAAAAAATAGTCTCAAAATAAGAAAAACAAAAACATGGCCAGGCAAAGACCAAAAACTGAAGGATCTGAAGGAAGTCCTCTGACTTCCACATGGGCACAGTGCCAAGAGCATCTGTGCCCTCCATTTGAACATTTGAATATGTGTATGTGTACACACACACACAACACACACACACAGTGCCCTTCCATTTACATTCCATAGCAATGAAAATGGGATTTCAGCCTCTTCAGAGTGTGGATGGCCATGATTGAAATACCCGGGCTGTATCATGGAGGCCAGTGCAAGGGGACCATGACTGAACAGGACACATGCTTGCTGGACCTCATTTGGGTGACCATGGGAGGGAGGGACTCCAGTGTGAAGCACAGGGGCAGGATTGATGGTTGTTTGGACTTGCCAGGCAGGAGCCTTCAAACACTTCCTTAAGGAAAACAGGACCTCTTTTAGCAAAAAAAGAGGAAATCATCCAACTCAAGTGATATGCGTATGTATGTATATATTTATGTACATGTTATGTATGTGTTTGTATATATATATATATATATATATGTATATATATATATATAGAGAGAGAGAGGCAATAAAATATTTTATTGAAAAAAAGAAAAAAGGTATAGAATTATAAGAATACAATTTAATACTACAATTGAAACTTTTTTAAGACTCAGAATTTTCATTAAAATAATAGGTCCCAAGCTAAAATAAAATAATAACCCAATAGAACAATATTCAGAAAGTATGATAGGTATTTCAATGATAAGGTATTTCATTAGTAAAGTCTTTCAGATAGAATGTTGTAGTAACTATAGTGATGGGATCTCATGATTGTCATTTACAGTTATGTCTTGATTACTGTGAATAGTTAAGTTCATTGCTACACGTGTCAAAATTCATAATTTACATGTTATAAAGTTTGAATATAAAAATGCTTTGAAAAATTGGAATAAAGTGGGACAGAGAAAATTGTTTTGTCAATTTAAAACACAAAATTGTGATACCGAAGGACTCATCCTATTGCCCAGATACTTATACTTCCATAATTTTTGCTGCTCTTTTCACAATAGGGAAGAGATAGAAGCAACCTAACTATCCATCACCTCATGAATGGATAATGAAAATGTGGTATATTTACTCAATGAGTACTACTCTGTGGTAAAGAAAGTTGATATAATGAAACTTGCATGTAAATGGATGAATCTAGAAACTTATACTAAGTGAAATAACACTGACTTAGAAAAACAAACAACATATATTCTCCCTCATTTACAAGATCCAGCATCCTTTCATGTTTAAAGTTTTAGAGGGAATTGGACTGAAGGGAATATTCCTAAATATAATCAATGCTATATACAACAAAACCACATCCAACATCATCCTAAATTGAAAAAACAAATAGAACCATTCCCCTTATATGTGGGAACCCAGCAAGGCTGCCACCTAACGCCACTCCTCTTCAACATAGTGCTTGAAATGCTTGCTAGGACAATAAGACAAGAGAAGGAAATTAAAGGATTCCTACTATCAAATCTTTATATGTGAGTATATATCCTGATGTAACTGCAGGGATAAGGAAAATGGAAAGTAGCAAGATAGGAAAATGAAAGAAGGAAACTCAGAGAGAAGTATAGTAAGAGACAGGTGTCTCTAAAAGAGAAATATATAAAATGGGGCTATTTAAATGGGAGGAGAATAGGGTTATAGGAGGAAATATGAGGATAAAGCAGAAGAAGGAGCTCAACAGAGGTGGGACCACAGGAGATAAGAATTATCAATAGAGAAATGTGGAAAACGGGGATACCTTAAATGAAGTGGGCATGGAGGAAGGTTTAGACACAGAGAGCAGAAAGATAAACAATGCCTAGCTAGCATAAAAAACCAGAGGGTGTAATATTACTCCAAATTCTATAATAAATTACACATACACTATCTCTACATGACTCCATGCGTACAGCTGACCACTACACAACAAGAAACAGAATTAGTCAGGAGAAACCTTCCTTTGTGCTGTTGGCCAAGATAGACCAAGAGACTCCCAATATTACACAGCCTATTTCCACAACCATTGATTTCCTCCCAGGACTTGAAGATAAGAATCTATTGCTGATAACAGGACATACTTCAGAGATGAGATTTGGAGCAATGGAGCTGGAACTGACCTGGAAGCCACTTTCTTGAAGGCTAGGTATCATAGTTTCAGAGAGTACTTCCCAAGTAGTACCACATCAGTGACTGGCAAAGCAAATGACATTGATTCAGTAGAGGCACTTTTACCTTGGGAGTAATAAACAGCTACTTAATTGGACCTAAAACCCACTCAATGGAAAACTCATTTGTGGTACTGTAAACCTAGCTAAATACTCATAGCTGGTGAGGCCATAGACCTTAGAGAAAACCCCAAGGCTGTCACATCCCTAGACAAATATATATTTTTTACTACGTGCAAAATATGGATCCTTATATTTATAAAAAAGTATCCTATTTATCATCAATCAAAGAAGCTTCTTTTACAACAGGTATAAATTATGACAGAGTTCCACAACTGGTCATATTGTGATATTGTCTGTTAATTTCCCAAGCCTAAGTGACACATTTTAGATGCGACATTTATGCCTAGCCCTCATGGAACAGAAAAACAGGCAAAGATAAAATCAATGCATCTTTCAACTCTCCCCAATGAAGTTTTCTCATGCAGTACAGGGCTCAGCACACAAAGCTCACAAATAATTCAAATGAAGAGAATAAGAGTCTGCAGAGCATGGGTCCTTGGACAGCAAAACTATATTAAACTCTACTCACCTAAGACTCAGGGATTATTGAGGAAGAGGGTTAGAAAGATTGTAAGAACCAGGGAGGAGGTGCACAAACAAATGGAAAGAGAATGCTACAGGCTCCTAGGATCTTGGTCATATGAGCTTACAGCAATGATGTCAGCATGCACAAGACCATGCAAACTCAAGCAGAAAAAAACCCAGCACAGAACTGTGGAAGTGGCCAGCAGGCCCTAATTTTAATCAAAGAAATATTGGCAGCTGATTACTAATGGGTAAGGAAGAGCTGATCTTCTCATAAAGAAGGATTCTAGATAAGCTTAGACCCCAGTTGATGAACTTTCACTTAGAAAGGATGTCTGGGACACTATATTGATATGATAGGTCTTAACACAAATGAAAGAATATATGAATTCCAGGTGGGGGGGTCTACTGGAGTATACCAATGGGGAAGGATGCATAAAGCTGATTAGGATTTTCTGTATGAAATACACAAAAATTCAATAAATATTTATAAAAATGAATATATACTATCTTTATTACTCATTAATTTATCTATGCATAACAAATTTAAGACAAACAATTTTATTTTATTTTATTTTTGGAATATAAAACTATTTATTGACCACTGTTCACCANGCCAGCCTGGTCTACAGAGCGAGCTCCAGGCCAGCTGGGACTAAAGGGAGACCCTGTATCAAAAATACCAAAAAAATGGTGCACATTTTCTTTCATGAAGTATGTTCAGATAGTTTCAGCTTAATCATACTTGCTAATAAATGTGTAATATAAGCAACATTACTGCATCTGAATAGTAAGACCATCAGATTTTCCTTTTTAAACACAAGGCTGTCCTGTAGAAAAATTGGCTTCCCAGATAATTTCCTGTGCTTCTTCCTCACAGCACAGTCTCATGTCTATTGGCTGGTCTGCAGACTGGAGACCCTGGTCTGGTACAAGCTCAGAGCAATACTGCTGAGTTTTATGAAAAAATTTGTTTAGGTCCTTGTTCAACTGTTGCTTATCTTTGCTGAAATTCAACGCTAAGAGGGACAGAATAAGATTTCAGCTTTTCTGCTTCTGTGTTCACCTCCCTTAATTTCTTAATATGAGGAGGTATTTTAGACCAACAAAATCAAACATGCTCCTTCCTTGATCATGATTGTTCATCCCATAGCCATAAGAGCACACACTTTGCTTTACTTAAAAATGGATCAAATCTATTCTATTGTATCTTTGTGTGACTTAAGAGCCTTATACAAATCATGTTAAAAATTGCCCAAGTGAGCCAGACCTTTATCTCCTCAACAATTATCCTGATGCACCTGTACTCTACAATTGCTACTTATCATGACTGTGCTTCATTGACAGATGTATCCCAACTTGAAGGTGCAAAGATCTTGCCAGAGTTTCTGTGAATCCCTGGATGAAAAAAAAATGCCAAGCCTTTTAAGTAATGGAAAATGATTATCAGGTTGCAATTATGAGAATTAATCAGAAAGACAAATAAGATACTTATTAAAATGAGTAAGAGCACTAAAATTACACTTGTCAGAGTATAAGACAAGTACTATACAGACTGTGTGATAGCTGAGTGGGTAAACATGTTGGCTGCAGAATCCTCACAACCTAGACTTAGGTACCCAGAACCCATGTAAAATCCTGAGGAGGTGGCACAGTTGTCTATAATCTCAGTAGCCTAGAGAAAGTGGAAAGGGGAGACAGGAGGACATTCAGAATCATGTAGGTCAGATACCTTGGGTAACACAGTAGAAAAAATAGTCTCAAAATAAGAAAAACAAAAACATGGCCAGGCAAAGACCAACAACTGAAGGATGTGAAGGAAGTCCTCCGACTTCCACATGGGCACAGTGCCAAGAGCATCTGTGCCCTCCATTTGAATACACACACACACACACACACACACACACACACACACACACACACACTGCCCTTCCACTTACATTCCATAGCAATGAAAATGGGATTTCAGCCTCTTCAGAGTGTTGACTGCCATTGTTGAACTACCCAGGCTGTGTCATGGAGGCCAGTGCAGGGGATTCAGGACAGGACACATGCTTGCTGGACCTCATTTGGGTGACCATGGGAGGGAGGGACCTCAGTGTGGAGCTCAGGGGCAGGACTGATGGTTGTTTGGGCTTGCCAGGGAGGAGCCTTCAAACACTTCCTTAAGGAAAACATGACGATTTTAGGAAAAAAGAGAAAATCCTCCATCTCAAGTGATATGTGTATGTATGTATGTATGTATGTATGTATTTATGTATGTACATATCTATGTATGTGTATGTATATATATATATATAGATAGATAGATAGATAGATAGAGAGAGAGAGGCAATAAAAATGTTTTATTAAAAAAAGAAAAAATAGGTATAGAATTATAAGAATACAATTTAAAACTACAATTGATACTTTTTTAAGACTCAGATTTTTCATTAAATAATAGGTCCCAAACTAAAATAAAATATTAACCCAATAGAATAATATTCAGAACATATGATAAGGTATTTCATTTGTATAGTCTTTCAGATAGAATGTTGTAATAACTGTAGTGATGGGATCTCATGATTGTCATTTACAGTTATATCTTGATTACCGTGAATAGTTAAGTTCATGGCTACATGTGTCAAAATTCCTAATTCTCATGTTATAATGTTTGAATATAAAAATGCTTTGAAAAATTGGAATAAAGTGGGACAGAGAAAATTGTTTTGTCAATTTAAAACACAAAATTGTGATACTAAAGGATTCATCCTATTGCAGAGATACTTATACTTCCATATTTTTTGCTGTTCTTTTCACAATAGGGAAGAGAGAGAAGCAACCTAACTCTCTATTTCCTCATGAATGGATAATGAAAATGTGGTATATTTACTCAATGAGTACTACTCTGTGTAAAGAAAGTTGATATATTGAAATTTGCATGTAAATGGATGAGTCTAGAAACTTATACTAAGTGAAATAACACTGACTCAGAAAAACAAACAACATATATTCTCTCTCATTTACAAGATCTAGCATCCCTTAATGTTTAAAGTTCTCTAGAGGGAATTGGACTGAAGGGAACATTCCTAAATATAATCAATGCCATATACAACAAATCTACAGCCAATATCACCCTAAATGAATAAAACATAGAACCATTCCCCTTAAAGGTTGGAACCTGCAAGGTTGCCTGCTAACGCCATTCCTCTTCAACACAGTGCTTGAAATGCTTGCTAGGACAATAAGACAAGAGAAGGAAATTAAAGGAGTCCCAGTATCAAATCCTTATATGTCAGTATATATCCTGATGTAACTGCAGGGATAAGGAAAATGGAAAGTAGCAAGATAGGAAAATGAAATAAGGAAACTCAGAGAGAAGTATAGTAAGATACAGGTGTTACTAAAAGAGAAATGTATAAAATGGGGCTATTTAAATGGGAGAAGAATATGGTTATGGGAGGAAATATGAGGATAAAGCAGAAGAAGGAGCTCAACAGAGGTGGGACCATAGGAGATAAGAATTATCATAGAGAAATATGGAAAAAGGGTATACCTTAAATGAAGTGGGCATGGAGGAAGGTTTAGACACAGTTAGAAAGAAGAAAGATAAGCCGGGCGTGGTGGCGCACGCTTTTAATACTAGCACTTGGGAGGCAGAGGCAGGCGGATCTTTGTGAGTTCAAGGCCAGCCTGGTCTACAGAGTGAGTTCCAGGACAGCTGGGGCTACAGGGAGACCCTGTCTTGAAAAGACCAAAAAAAAAAAAGAAGAAGAAGAAGAAGATAAACAATGCCTAGCTAGCATAAAAAAACCAGAGGGAGTAATATTACTCTAAAAATCCATAATAAATTACACATACACTATCTCTACATGAGTCCATGAGTAAAGCTGACCACTACATAACAAGAAACAGTATTAGTCAGGAGAAACCTTCCTTTGTGCTGTTGGCCAAGATAGACCAAGAGACTCCCAATATTACACAGCCTATTTCCACAACCATTGATTTCTTCCCAGGACTTGAAGGTAAGAATCTATTGCTGATAACAGGACATATTTCAGAGATGAGATTTGGAGCAATAGAGCTGGAACTGACTTGGAAGCCATTACCTTGAAGGCTAGGTATCATAATTTCAGGGAGCAGTGTCCAAGCTACTAAGGGAGATCATTAGTTAATAGTCTAACCACATCAGTAACTGGCAAAGGAAATGACATTGATTCAGTAGAGGCACTTTTATCTTGGGAGTAATAAATGGCTACTTAATTGGACCTAAAGCCCACTCAATGGAAAACTCATTTGTGGTACTGTAAACCTAGCCAAATACTCATAGCTGGTGAGGCCATAGATCTTAGAGAAAAACCCAAGGCTGTCACATCCCTAGACAAATATAATTTTTTTACTACACGCAAAATATGGATCCTTATATTTATAAGCAAGTATCCTATTTATCATCAATCAAAGAAGCTTCCTTTATAACAGGTATAAATTATGACAGAGTTCCACAACTGGTCATATTGTGACATTGTCTGTGAATTTCCCAAGCCTAAGTGACACATTTACAATGCAACGTTTACGCCTGGCACTCATGGAACAGAAAAACAGGCAAAGATAAAATCAATGCATCTCTCAATTCTCCTCAATGAAATTTCCTCATGCAGCACAGGGCTCAGCACACAAAGCTCACAAATAATTCAAATGAAGAGAATAAGAGTCTGCAGAGCATGGGTCCTTGGGCAGGAAAACTATATTAAATTCTACTCACCTAAGATTCAGGGATTATTGAGGAAGAGGGTCAGAAAGATTGTAAGAACCAGGGAGGAGGTGCACAAACAAATGGAAAGAGAATGCTATAGGCTCCTGGGATCTTGGTCTATGAGCTTACAGCAATGATGTCAGTATGCAAAAGACCATGCAAACTCAAGCAGAAAAAAAACCAGCACAGAACTGTGGAAGTGGCCAGCAGGCCCTAATCATAAACAAAGAAATATTGGCAGCTGATTACTAATGCGTGAGGAATTGCTGATCTTCTCATAAGGAAGTACTCTAGATAAGCTGACTAGACCCCAGTTGATGAAGTTTCACTCAGAAATGATGTCTGGGACACTAACTTGATATGATAGGTCTTAACACAAATGACAGAATATATGAATTCCAAGTCGGGGGGTCTATTGGAGTATACCAATGGGGAAGGAGACATAAAGCTGACTAAGATTTTCTGTATGAAGTACACAAAAATTCAATAAATATTTATAAAAATTAATATATACTATCTTTATTGCTCATTAATTTATCTATGCATAATAAATTTAAGACAAACAATTTTATTTTATTTTATTTTTGGAATATAAAACTATTTATTGACCACTGTTCACCATTATTTACAGTAAAGTAAACAATATACAGTTGGATAATATTCTGATACTACAAAGTTATTTTTCTGGCTGCTGTTGAACCAGTAACCCAAATACTGAAAAGATGAAGCCTGCCAGTAAGGGATAAGTAAGGAATAAGAAAAAAAAAACATGAAGGTCAATAATATATTACCAAATTTTGTTCACTCATTCATGTCAGAAGTCCTAAAACATCAACATCTCTAATCGTAATTACATTTCCATGGTCTTAAATAGTCCATGAACCATAACCTTTTGGTACACAGACTTCAACTTAACATAAATGAATGGCTCACTAGAGGAACCTTCACATGTCCATTTAAATCTTATTAGCTAATTCAAATAAGCCACTATTTGTCTAGTTTCTTTGAGTGTAATGGTTGGTAGTAACAAATTTTGAAAATAAACTACTGCATTTATGTGATAACATACACAAAGGCTGATGTGGTTACTTTTTAAAATTATCCACACTAGGGGCTGTAGAGATGGCCTAGGGGTTAGGAGCACCAACTCTCTTGCAGAGGACCCGGGTTCGATCCCCAGCACCCATATGGTGGCTAAGAACCGTCTGGTACTCCAATTCCAGGAGAACTCCAGTTCCAGAGTAATCCAACACCCTCTTCTGACCTCCGTGGCATTGCGCGACATGGGTGCACAGACCTACATGCAGACAGTACATTCATACACATACAAAAAGAAATAAAGTTAATAAAAATAAATAAATAAAAAATAAAATTATCCACACTAGGCTGTCCAACTAACTACATAATCACCTAATCACTTCTTTAATTGGAATGGTTATGACTTCAGGAAAATTTTCAACTGACCAAAGTCATTTCTTCAGTTGTTAACAAGGATGAAATCTTATCAACATATGTTATCACCCATGGTTGTGGTTGTGAATTATTAAAAAAAATGAATCAGTCACATTAAGTATGTTACACATACACACACACACACACACACACACACACACACACACACACACAAAGAAAGCCAGAATGGTCCTTTTGCATTCCAGTTAAAAGTAAATTCTGACTGAGTAATGGCTGGAAAACTTCTCTAACACTTATTTATACTAAAAACTGCTCTTCAATAGAGAGGAAACACACCATGGCATCAGATATTCTATAATTAAAGGAAGCAACTACTGAAAGCTTTTTTTTTTAATTTTTTTTTAATTTTATTTATTTCTGTATGTGTATGAATGTACTGTCTGCATGCAGGTCTGTGCACCCGTGTCGTACAATGCCGCGGAGGTCAGAAGAGGGCGTCGGATTCCCCTGGAACTAGAGTTCTCCTGGAATTGGAGTTTCGGACGGTTCTCGGCCGCCATGTGGGTGCTGGGGATCGAACCCGGTTCCTCTGCAAGAGCAGTAGGCGCTCTTAACCACTAGATTGTGTACAAAAGTTGCTGGACTTGAGAGTTCCTGCAAGTATGAGTGACGGCGTAGTCCAAGGAGAGGTGTAGGCTGCAAGGGAGCGTCAAGAAACAATCAAGATTTAAAAATAAGAGAGGCCTCAGCCATAAATGGATGAGTGAGGGGAAATAACATTTGGGAAAATTAAGTTAGATTCAAAAAAGAGTAGGTACATGAATTCAGGTGTATTATCTGGATGAAATGAGAGTTTAAAATGTGAAATGACAAGGTAATCTAAATAGATGACAGAAAAACAGTCAAGACTGTATGAACCCTCATGGCACCAGGAGTTTAAAGAGACTGGTTATGTGTTGAGGATCAGAAAGAGATTGCAGTGATATTAATTTGAATCAACTGCGTGAAAAATATATCTATGAGAAAATCCATAACTACGAATGAGATGAACAACACAGAAAAGGATAAACAAACAATCAACAAAAGAAAAAAAATTTGTCCAGTGGCGACGAACCTGCACTAACGAGGATTAGCATAAAGGCTGTCAGCAATATCTTCTAACTTACCTGTCCTATTTCATTGGGACCTCTGGGTGGCTTAGCCTGTTTAAATATATTCACTATTTAAAGTATTGCATCCCATTGGGTTGTGGTGCTTTGTGCTTCACCTATTAAATGCAAATAAGAATCGCCCTGTGATTTCAGTAAATCAGCAAGAAACTTCTATAATTAATTATGCCAATCTCAGGTGAATCGTGGATATATCTCCTGGTCTGAGACATTTACAATTCTCTCACTATAGAAGGATATGATTCAAAGGTGATAAAATAGAAGATCAATGGTCATCAGAGAAATGCAAAAATATGAAACAGAAATAAGAGCTGGAAGAATGCAGAAGAAGCAATCCAGCTGTACAGAACACAACCTAATTAGTATTCATATCTATGTATGATGTATAATGGATTCTGCTCTTCACATATACCCTTTAGAATAGTAGCAATAAAAGTTTTCTTGATCTTTTTTTGAGACAGAGTCTCTCTATGGCCTCAGTTGGCCTGGAACTCACTATGTAGACTAGGCTGGCCTTGAACTCACAGAGATCCACCTGCTCTGCTCCACTATGACCAGCTTGAAATAAAATTTTCAAAATATTTTAATTATTATTTTTATTTATGTGTATGAGTGATTTACCTGCATATGTGAGTTCACTCATGTTGTGCAATGCCCACACAGAGATCAAAAGAGGGCATTGGATCCCTGAATCTTGGTATGCAGAAGTTTGAAATAGTTATCCTCTTCAGGGATAAGTGTTCAGCAGCCTCCTATTCTCTGCATATTTGCAGTTGGGTTTTGCTGTTAATCACCACTGGCTGTAAAGGAATACTTCTCTGATGAGAGTTAGAAGATGTATTAATCTATAGGTATAACAATAACTCATTAGGATTCAAATTATTTGATAATTTTTAGTAGAGATCTCATATTGCATTCTCCTCTATGTCCTGTGGCTGTCTAGCCTCAGGTTACTAAGCCTGATTTCAATAATTTGTATGGGATCAAGCCTAGGAAGTTCACTTTAAATCCAGTTAAAGAGTAGCTGCCTACTCCCATAATACTTGTGTGACATTGCACCAGCGGGCATATCCTGCCTGGCCAGTTGTCATTGTAGTTCAGAGGAATCATAGCTGGGTAAGATTGATGATGTTGTTTTTCCATCCAGTAGTACACATAGCACCTTCCAGGACTATGGAAACTAGTCAGTAGAGATTAAGATTTACTTTCCTTTTAAAATTTTATTTATTTTTTTATGTGGATGAGTGTACTGTCTGCAGCTAGGTTTGGTCACCGTGTCGTACAATGCTCGGAGGCCAGAAGAGGTGTTGGATTCCCCGGGAACTGGAGTTAAGACGGTTCTCAGCGTGCCATGTGGGTGTGGTTTGGGTTCCGAAGAGGCAAGAGCTTGTTAACACTAGGCCATCTCTCCAGTCCCTTTCCCAAAAGCTTATGATGTAGAATTTCCTTCACCTGTACCACAACATTGCATTGTTATGGCTATGTGTTCAGATTTTTCAAGTCTGGAATTTGGGAATGGTGCCTTCTTCTGGAACAGAACATGGTACTACCTTAATCCTCGAGATCTTTCCACTTCTGCTTTAATTTCATAAGGAAAACAATTTTTCGGACTTAATCATGTCTCTTCTGCTCATTCTCAGTTTCCAGTTGTTCCGGTGATGTCCTAAAAGTCCTGCCAGGTTGTCCTA
>VZQC01008108.1:981598-994255 GCA_009823505.1 Rhizomys pruinosus
TGGAAGGTCTTCACCAAGTCAATATTTTGGGCTCTTCATCTGTGTGAACAAATGCCCCATGAGAGCTGAATTTTAATGTACTGTCACTTCTGCCTGGCTCACACCAAACAAGCAGATTAACAGCTCATTAAAGCAGGTATTCTGCCTCTGCAGATTGTGTAAGGTTGTGTAAGGATGTGTAAGCTCACTCATCAAAGAAAAGTAAATGGCTGCCTTGTCTCTAAACCTGCCCAATGGTCCCTTCTGAGCAGACTATGGGAATAGCTGCCTTAGTGCTTCATCACGTTCAAATCTAACAGCATACTCTGCATTTCCACAGTATTTGGCATTTACTCAGGAGTCTGATTCAGGTCCACAAGTCCTTGATGAAGGTGAAGAAGCACAGTCCAAAGGGCCATTTCTTCTCCCTCATGTAGAGCCCCTCCTTCTCCTCGCTTGAGTACACAGCCTGGTTCTCTCAAATGACTAACCTCCCTCTTTTCCTCTTTAATTAAAACTTAATTTTCTAATAGGTACTACTTTGGTCCACTTTTTAATTTTAATTCATTCAGCAAGCATCTCGACTTTAAATCTCAGCTTTACCCTCACTCTGGCTCCTCCCTGCTTGGGCTGAGATGGTCTAACAGTTGGTTTTAGCAAGGCAAGCCTAGTGAATACACAACCCTAGTGAAACGGATCTTTAGCATCCAAAACTCCCTTCCTGATCATGGGGCCATCTTCCCTGAGTCACTTTGTACGCATGGGGACATCTAATGCAAGACTTTCTAGTCATGAAAAAGAAGGTGCATATTACTATCATGAGTCTTAATCTTCAAGGACACACATGATATTTACTAAGATGTGTAAAGGCACTAAAATATCACTATGAGAGTAAAAAAAGATAATACAGTACTTTGTGGACTGTGGGTACAGCTCAGTAGGTAAAAGTGCTTGGATGCAACCTTGACAACCTGAGATCATTGGGTTTTACAGAATCAACATAAGTGGTAATTAGTTTTACAATGTGGACACACTCTGGACAAATGAGGTTCTTAACCTTAACCAGAAAGTCAGTCTTTTCTTAAAATGGTTGCAATGTGAACAATCCTCTTAGGATTTGAGTTCCACTTTTAATATAAATATGTAAATATAGAATATATTTCTCATGACCCTTCCTTGCCCTGGACCCAAACTAATATGTGTGAGTGTGTGTGTGTGTGTGTGTGTGTGTGTGTATTTATATGTGTGCATGTATGAGTATGTTTCTGTGTGTGTATACATGTGTGAGTGTGTATGTGTGTATTTGTGTGTGTTTGTGTGTTTATATGTGTACATGTATGTGCACGTATATGTGTTTATGTGTAAGTGTGCATATATGTGAGTGTGCATGTATAGGTGTATTTATGTATATGTGTATTTGTGTGTATGTATATGTGTATATGTGTGTATAGGATTGTGAGTGCATGTGAGTAGGTATGTGTTTGTGTGTGTGATATCAAAAGCTCTGCAAGCAGAGATTATTCTTGAAAGTAATTTAGATGTGATTACTTTATTTGATTTGAAAAAATACATGGGATTCAATTGACATCTCTTTGTTGGTGTGTGTGTGTGTGTGTGCGTGTGTGTGTGTATGTGTGTGTGTTTCTTTCTGGGTGTATGGATCAGATAGGGAAAGTACTCTGATCAGATCAGATCTGACTTCTAATTCCCCATTCTATGCTGGATGTACTGTTTCAATAAGGCATAGACTGGGCCCTTGTTCAAAAGCACAGCTCCAACAATATCCTGAGGGAGCAGGATATTAGCAGTTCAGATCTGCTCTTGGCCTTTAAAATGATGCAAAGTGTCAGGCTGTTTTACACGGGTTTAACTGTATTGCTGCATTGCATAGTAAACACCATACACCTGGAACACAGAGTTATTGGTGAAGAGTCTGTAGTCCCAGGAGCCTTTGGGAAATGGATGGTGGAGACAGGAGTATGTCCAGAAACTTGTGAGACAGCTTCTCTGGCTTGTACAGTTGTGCAGAACAAGTCTCCAGAAAAGAGCAAAGATTAAAAAATGCAGAAAGGCTATCACATGCATACTCACATAGATGCATTACTTTCTCTGTTTCTCTGTCACACACACACACACACACACACACACACACACTCACCACATATACCTATGGTAAATGACAGCGATATCACTATACACTGAAGAATTTCCTCCTATTCACATCTGGTACTAATCAGTAATGAATTACTTAAAATTATTTAAGAATAGAATAACCGAAATTTAAAATTCTGTAATTCAAATTAATTTTTCATTCAGTATGATTATTAAAATATAGTAGAATTATGTTTCAGAAATCAAATTAAGCTATTTCATTGGTATAGAACTCAAAAGACAGAATTTCTGTATCATTGGAGGTAAATTGAAATATCTAATGGAGTAAGGAAGAGAATAATAGAAATCACTGAACATTATGTTTTGATGTAACGCAAACCTGTTGTGTCAGCAATTCTTAATCAACTTGATATATTTTTTCCATTTTAATACTTTATTGAATTTTTGTACATTACATATAATTTATATTTTATTTTATTTCATTTTATTTTATGTGCATGAATATACTGTCTGCACGTAGGTTGGTGCACCGGTGTCATGCAATGACGCAGAGGTCAGAAGAGGGCGTCGGATTCCCCTGGAACTGGAGTTAAAGACAGATCTTAGCCGCTATGAGGGTGTTGGGAATCAAACCTGGGTCCTCTGCAAGAGTAGTCGGTGCTCTTAACTGCTGAGCCATCTCTCCAGCCCCAATGATTTAACTTAATCTAATATAGAACTCCTCTC
Organism: Rhizomys pruinosus; assembly: GCA_009823505.1. Lineage (NCBI taxonomy): Eukaryota > Metazoa > Chordata > Mammalia > Rodentia > Spalacidae > Rhizomys > Rhizomys pruinosus. Next base: position 984,416 of record VZQC01008108.1, read on the forward strand.
CCAACCCTAACCAATATAACCCCCCTTCCATATTTCAGGTATTCTGCCATGTCTTTTAAGTCCTATCTGATCAACCATTTCTATCCAGGTGTTCCTCTGTGCAAGTTCATCCACTGGATGCTAGTCAGCCTATCTACAGTCACTCCCTTAAAGAATATCTATATCAAAACAAATGTCTGGAAAAATTGTAATTAATGGGGACTGAGAATTTTTCCTGCAATGTACCATGAAATTATAAGAACTACCACCCAATGAATATAAGGAAACATTAAAATGAAAATATGCAAATTCTTCTATATTAAGGTGGTGTTAAGTAATGCAAACTATCACACATTAATAAAAATTAAGAAAGTTAAAATATTACTTTTGTGCTCATTGAGACAGGGTTTGCCTCTAGCCCAAGGTAAACTAGAACTTGGGAGGTACCAGGCTGGCTTGAACTCAAAGAAATTCACCTTCCTCTGCCTCTGAGTGTGCTGGGACTAAAATATGCAACACAATGCCCAGCTTGTAAAATGAGATGTTTATGGGCAATCCTCCCAACAGTCTATTCTATGTATACAGCAAGGTTCTATTTCCTAGACCCTGAAAATACAATTGCTCTCTCCATTTGGTACACAAAATAAAAAAATAATCAGGAAGTCAAGACACCACATGTTCATTCATTGTAATGGTCATAACCAGTGTTTAAGTAGAAGTATTTTGTGCAAACTGGCAAGACTGTTCAAGTTTTGTACAATTTGATTCAAAGATATCATTCTTAGAATTATCAAGAATATAACTTTAATTTTACTCCTACCAAAAAATAAAAAAATAAAATCAATGAATATACATACCTGAAAGCTGAATGCATTTCATGAGGATTACATTGAATAATACAGCGTGAAGAGTGATCACACTTAAAATGTAAATCTACACAGTAATGGCATATGAAAATGTAATGTATGAAATTTGTATGGGCAGAAACAAATATTGAATGGACATTTGAAATTAAAGGCTTGAAGGCACCATCAACTCTTTGGGGATGAGAACTATAAGTACACTCCGTCAGCATTTATTATTGTTGTGAGATTGCACATGAAATTGTTCTAAATATCCTACAATTTTTGATGTCCCCAATCATGTGTCTCTGTATCCACTCCAAACATTAGGAAGTACTGGGTCTGTATTGCTATGTTGTAATTTTGTATTGTCAAGTAAAGGGAACAAACAAGAATCTTTTCAATGCCTGAATTAGATAATTCAGAGGAGGAATTTCTGTAATGATAATGGTCAAATATATAGTTTAAAGAAAAGCAATTATTGCATATCATCTTAAAACATACTGACATTCCACTTACTAAGAATAACGTTTGTATAGTGTTGCGGACAAGAGAAAACTAATTTTCTACAAGGAATCTATCACTTAAAAGTAACGTTTGCAGCTGTCTTCATGGCCTCATTCCTCAGATTGTAGATAACAGGGTTGAGAGTTGGGGGAAGTAGTGTGTAAAAGACAGAGAACAGGAAGTCAAAAGCATTTGGAGTGTCTGAAGTTGGGTTAAGATATGCAAAGATACCAGTAGAGACATAAAAATGAGACCACACAGAGGTGGGGCAGGCAGGTAGAGAAGACCTTAGACCGACCTTCGGCAGAGGGCATCCTTAGGACTGTGGAGAATATCCGGACATATCATAGGCAAATGCCAGTGAAGCAGGCAGTTATAACCACAGCCATGAAGGCAACTGCACCAACTGTTGCAAGATAATCATTGGAACAGGAGAGCTTGAGCAGTTGGGGGACATCGCAGAAGAACTGGTGGATTATTTTGTCCCTTCAGAATCTGATAGAGAATGTGGTTGCTGTGTACAAGGTTCCTGGGATTGCTCCACTTATCCACACAGCTGTCATAGCCCACCTGCACTTTCTGGGGCTCATGATGAGCTCATAGTGCAGTGGGAGGCAGATGGCCACATAGCGGTCATAGGACATCACTGTGAGAATGGCCACCTCAGCCCAGCCCAAGGATATGAGGAAGAAAACCTGTAGTACACACTGAGTATAGGAAATGTATCTACCGCCTGTCAGAGAATTGTGGATAGATTGGGGGACAGTGACAGACAGGGAGGAGATGTCAAGAAGGGAAAGGTGCTTCAGGAAATAATACACTGGAGACTGGAGCTGAGGGTCCAGTGTTGTTATGATGATGATAATGAAATTGCTTGTCAAGCCAAACAGGTACATCAGCAAGAAGAGAAAAGCCTGTAGGATCTGCAGCTCATAGTTGTCCGAGAACCCCAGGAGGAGGTAGCCACTAAATGTAGTTATGTTTTTCAGACTCATTTTGTGAATAGAAATTTTGGAAAAAGCTGGAAAATAAGAAGAGCCTGTAAGTGCATTACAAGTTTACTGAGGCACTGTCCACTCCCTACTCATACTTACTGCACCAGTAAATGTTTCCATACCTTTTTTCACTTTTTAATGAATTTTTGTGAATTTCATACAATATTGTATTTTATTTAGATCCCCTCCCCTGTCTATGTCCCTTTAATATCCCACAACAAATTTCATATAGTCTGTTACACGCACACAAACACACAGACACACAGACACACACACACACACACACACACACACACACACACCAAAAGGGGAGAGAGAGAAAGAGAGAGAGAGAGAGAGAGAGAGAGAGAGAGAGAGAGACCAAAAGAGTCCAAATATTTTCTCTGAAAGTCACGTCCCTAAAAGAGACTGACTCTCCCTGACAGACTTCTGAAAGTGATCAGGCCACAGAGCACAGCCCCTCAGTGTTGCTAAAAATAAAATAGAAAAAAAAAAATTAAAAAAAAAAAAAAAAAAAAAGAGACTGACTCTCACACTCCCAGCAGCCATCAGTTACTTCTCAGGTAGGGTTTCTTATCTGCTTCCTTATGTCTATGCTGGGATTTTATCTGGCTTGAGCTTTCATGGGAGTTTCGAACACTGTCACCATTGCTGTGGCTTCATTTGAGAGACTAATAAGCTCTATGGAAAAACACTGTTTCCTTCTGATCATTCACCACCTCTGGCTTTAGAATCATTCAGTTCCTCTTCTGCAAAGATTGCTGAGGCTTGGGGTGCAGAAGTTTGATGGATATGTCCCATTCAGTGACAAGCACTCTTATTCTCTGCACATTGGCCATTTCGTGGGTTTCTGTGTTAATCACCATCTCCAGCATAAGGACATTTCTCTGGGGAGAGCTGAATTAATCTATGAGAATAATTGCTTTGCCTTATCAATAGAAGTCCATTAATGGGTTGTTGATGACAAGTTCCAAAACAGTGTATTAGTTCACTTACAGCTAGGAGGTGACCCCATTTTAGGAGACTGAAAACACAGTTTAAAAAATATTAACCTGGGTTAATGTATCATTTAACTCTGGACTGGAAACTGCCATTGTCCCTTACTAAACAATACTCCCAATCATTTCAAGGAGAGGCACTGTCATTGTGACACCAGGTATCAAATTGGGTATTTTTATTGCTTTTCAAAATACTTTGCAGGTGTTTTTGAAATCTAGAGTGAAAAACATTCAAGGGGACCACTCACATGCAACTCTTCAGTATTTGATTTCAGTCACACAGGGTTTGCAGGATCAAGTAATTTCAACTTGAATCCTCTTCTTAGCTGCTGCCTATTACACTTGGCTTCAGCTGTAGCCATCAAATATTTATTAGTTTTGTTACAAGCAAAGACAGCTGCAAAGAATGACATTGATTCTTGAGGTGTTTTTAAACATGAAAGGAAATACACAACATTCAGAGTACAATTTCAGTAAAGGATTAGAAATGTAAGGTGATGTGTGTTTCAGTCACGAGAAAAATCATATTTCAGTTCACAGTCTTCATTGTTATCCTTAATGGATTTAAAACCTGCCATTCTTGCACTACTGAATGCTCAATTTAAGGCCTTGGTGACAGGTTAATAAATCTCTTGCCCTTGTAATTTTTTTCTTTTTCTCAGTGTGTTCTAGGCATGAACTGTAAAAGTGCCCTCTCTGAATCTGGCAGTCCTAAGTCATATGGAATCTAATTAGATATTTTGTTGTATCTACTTACAAATTCATCTACTTTCAAATGAAATTTGAAACCAGACATAGAACTGTCAGGTTCTTATTGCTTTAATACACATCAGTGTCAGGTATTTCACATCTGGTGTCCTCCTCTTCCTTAGAAAGCCATAAACAGTCTTGCTGTGCTCTCTCACATTTCTTTTGCAAAGAATGTACTTGGTCCTGACCATTTCGTTTTTGCATCTCAACACTGACAGGGTCTTTGGTTTTGATTACAAGAAAAATATCCTTTAGGGCCAAGATTGGGGGGGGGAGAAAATTATAATTCTAGATCCTGTGCTGAGGACTGCATGATTTAAAACCAGCATGGGTTTTATAGCAAGACCCTCTATAAAATGGAATTTAAAACACCATTAAATAAACTAGGCATGTTGAGCTTTCCTGTTAGGTGCCCCAATTGAAGCCTCTGGCTTCATGCTCTGTGTCCTGCATTTATGACTCCAGTCCTTCTATAGTATTCTCAAGTTTGTTGATTCCTTAATACCTAATGTGCCACAATAGAAAGGAGAATCAGACATCTCAGTTACATTTCCCAGTTCGCCTTTCCTGATTCTTTCAAAATCATTTTTTAAGTTGATAAGATTATAAACAGAATTATTGTTCATAACAAAAATTTGAAGATTCAGTTAGTATCAATTTTTGAATCTTACAACTCAAAAAGTTCGTCAGTCATAAGCCTCAGAAGTAAGAAAGCCAAATAACACTGAGCACTCATTTTAATGAGAGGAAGGCATGCATGAGACCAACCTACAACAGGTCTCAATGAGTCACACAGATGTTCCTTCCTCTTGGAATTAAGCATTTTTAATTTCTACATTCCTAGGAAAAATTTAAGATTTAGCATGTGTAAGCAATAGAATTAAGTTCTAGTTCAAAAATGGTTGTATATATTTAAAAATTACAGGAACCTGTCAGCTTCAGTCAGCCTCTCCTACCAGCGTCAGAGAGCAGTTGGAAAACTAAATGTTTTATAGAAGCTTCCCATGTACAAGCATGCAAAGTGCTGGATTTTTTTCATTTACTAGCTTGCTCAATTACCCACTTATTATATGAATACAAATCAAATTCATGAGATTTACAAACCTGGTCATTCTTTAGGAAGAACCCTAACCATTTTTGTTATTCCTACAAGATAAAATAGCATTAGAACTTCCATAAGTATATATTTCCCCCTTCTAATCCAAGTTTGGAACACTTACACAGGGGCCTGGTGTGGGCAGCTCTCCTGGCTGACCAGCATCTTCTGACATTTCTCACCCACAATTACAGATTATGGAAATGTATTCTTTCCCTTGAGGACAAGTGTTTGAGCTGCCTGGGGAACATCTTTGGGACTGGAAGACTGAACTTGGACATAATTACTTGATTTTCTCTGACCCCATGTCACCTAGAATGTGGAGCTGTTTAAATTTCCACGCTGCCTTTGGAGATTTGTTAAGCCTGGCATTTCCTGGTCCCATGCTCAGTAGTTCTCAGGATTCTGACTCCTGAGGTCTCAGGAGGCACCTGGGAACCCGGGGGGTCTGCCAAGCTCCGTGGGGCTGCTGCAGGTCTGAGCATGGCAGGTGGGGAGTCACTGAGTAACTCAACTGTGCATTTCTGAGAGCTAACAGGAAAAAAATGTAAATATTTATAAATGCACCTCTTCAGGTAGGGGTGAGACTTTGTGTTCCACAACCCTCTCCATGCTGAGATTTTCTGTGGCTGGAACTGTCACAAACAATATCTGGTCATATGTGTAACAGCTTTGTTGTTCCTCAAAATCACTGTTGTTTCTCAAAATACTGATCCACTGACTCTTGTTCTTAACATTTTTCTAGTCTCTCCTCAGCGAGGATCCCTTAGCCTTGGGAGGACTGGAGTGTAATAAAGATATCATGTTTAGGGCTGAATATTTCATAGAATTTATTCTCTGAAACTTGACTAGTTGTAGGTCTCTATGTTAATTGCCTTTTACTGAAAAAGAAGCTACTCTGAAGCTGGGCATGGGGATCCACACCATTATCCAAGCACTGAGGAGGAGAAGGCAGGTGGATCTATGTAGTGAGTGCCTGTGTCAAAAAGAAACAAACATAAAATAATCTCTAATTGGAGTTGGGAGATGCACTAATCTGTGGGTATAAAGATGTTATTTGTTTTACTTTAATATAGAGTCACTTAGTAGAGTAATAGGCGTTCTTTTAACTCCTGGGCCTATAACTGGTCTGTCCACAGGTTTTTGGCTCCATTAATTATGCCACGGAAAATACCATCTTATAGAGTAGGCCTTTTTCAAGCTGTATGTAGGGGGCTTCCTCCACTACATTGGTGCCACTTTATTATACAATCATTTAGTTGAGTAACAGGAGTCACTTTAACCCTAGGGCCTATGACTGCTCTGTCAATAGGTTCTTGGTCCTATTAATTGTGCCAGGTATGTGTAACATCTTACAGAGTGGGTGTTTTTCCCAGCAAGATGTGGGGGGATTGCCTCCATGACATTGGTGCCACTTATCTTGCCAAAATAGTTGCTGTCGTAACTCCCAGGGTCCACCGGAGGGTAAGTAAGCCTGATGATGAATTTTCTCCACCAAAGCATCCATAGTGCTTTTCAGCAGTATCAAAGCTACCCAATAATGATGAGCTTCCAGCTCAATACCACTGTGATCTCTACATTTTCTATAAGTCAAATATGTGGGGTCTTCAGCAATAGGATCTTACTATCAAAAGCAGAGACTACCCAAGAGTAATACTAATATTTTATAATGTTTAGGCATATCTAGAGAGCCTCACTGGCTAACAACTTCAAAATCTCTGGAGCATTCCTGGCACTTGAGCATTTATTTCTTAGCCTATGCTGTCTCAAAGGAGAATTTTCACTCTTTTATCATACGTCTATGCATATTTGTATATTTAGGAAACACCCACAAGAGATTTCCTCATTATTTTTCTGAAAAGATTTTTTTAGAGAGAGAGAAAGACAGAGAGAGAGAGAAAGGGAGAGAGAGTGAATATTTTTATGTCTTTCCATATTCCCTCCTCTATCCTGAGGGTCCATCCCACATGTGTATAAAATTTCCTTTGTTATTCTTCCATCTTACCCTTCTGTACCTCTATAGTCTCCCTTCCTTGAAAGCCTCTACCACATGACCCCTTACTAATTTAATGATCTTTATTGGCATTCCAAATAGTTCAGGGCAACAGATCTTTTGTTGAGGTCCTTGACTCACTTGGAGTTGAATTTTCTCCAGAGTGAGGGACAGGGATCTAGATCCACTCTATACATAGCTGTCCTCTTCCATGTGCACCATTTGTTGAAGTTGCTGCCTTTTTTTCCAATATGTATTGTTGGCATATTTATAAGCAGGTCAGGTGGCTCTCACAGCATGTTGCTCTAATTGGGTCTTACTTCTATTTGATTTATCAGTTGCCTGCTTTTATGCCAGTAGCATACTTTTTAAAATTTTATTGTATGTATGTATGTATGTATGTATGTATGTATGTATGTATATAGTTTGGTTAGTACTGTTTTGATTATCCTGGGTCTTAGGAGTTTTCACATGAAATTTAAAATTATTTTTCAATTTATGTGAATTGCATTGAATTTTGATAGAGATTGTGTTGAAATTGCATATTGCTTTTGGTAGGATGTCTATTTTCAAATTATTATTTGTTCCAATCTATAAGCATGGGAAGGCTTTCCATCTCTTGGTATTTTCTCAAATTTAGTTTTTTTATGGTCTTAAATATTTCATTTTTGAGCTAAGGAATATCTTTTTTAATTTTTTTTCTTTGGTTTGTGTTTTTTGTCTTTTCTTCTGTCCTTTTTCCAGTTGCTTCTACTTCCATTCGGAGTTTAGTTGCGTTTGTTTTTTTTTTTTTTGTTTTGTTTTGTGTTTTCCCCTCTAGTTCTTCTGGCGTTTTTTTTTTATGTGCGTTTTGTTGTGTTGTATGGTATGTGTTTATTATTTTTGTATGTATTTGTTTTATGTTTTGTATTTTCCGATGTTTGCCATTGTATCCCTCTAGTTCCTTTTTTTTTTTTTTTAATTAGTGTTTATTTTTATTGATCTATGCTTTGTGCATTTCATTTTTTCCAATTCAGGTCCGGCTTATTTCCCCTTCCCCCCCCCCACCCCCACCCCTCCCAGGTCATGCATTCTGCCATAACTGTCCTGCTTTCTCTCAGTTTTTTTTTCATTTTATCTTTATACCGTTAAATCCATGATTACAGCACCTTCATGCAAAACCTAATCTGCAGGGCTGTTGTTTTGTTTCAAATACTTTTATATCATTACTTTATTTCCCTCCAATCATTCCCTTGGGGGGTTGGTTGACAGGTTGTTCGTTCAATCAAGTTGATCAAACGTCTGTCAGGACTACATTGCTGTAGTTTCACCATTCACCCCAATCGCAGCCCTTAATTCTACCACGCCCCCTCTTCCGCAGGTTGTTCCCCAGCTTAGAAAAGGGGCACAGGTGGATGCGAGGTAAAACAGTCCACTCTCTCGGAGCTGTTGACTTGAGACTCTGGTCAATTCTGGCTGTTTCCTTCATGGGCTGACAGTTTGTCAGGAATAACCTTTCGATTCCTACAATGAAGAACAAGCAATTAGTATATCGGTATTTAAGCAGCACTAATAGTTATGGTCGGTTTCCTTAGAATAGAGAAGTTGGATATGTTAATCCATGAATTCCAATTTCCCCCCTGTTTAAATTATTGACAGGGTCTTACTGTGGCTAACTAACATCTCTAACCTGTAGAGGATGTAAGCTTGTGGATCAGCCATGGGTTATTTCTCCAAGGGAGAGCCACTAGCCAATTAGATTTTGGATATACAGGCCACATGGCTGCCTCTGCTGCACAGTATTCCAGGCATGTGAGTTGTAGCTTGTGCTGACGGTGTGGAGTCTTGCTTGACTAGGGAGACCCCTATTTGCTTTATTGGTTAGTGGCCTTTGGTAACAAACACTCTCTGGCATTCAGAGGCAATCTGTACACTTGCATGTGAAGAAAGACTACAAGGAGTACCTTCCCACTCACAATAACCTCTAGGTCCTTTTGAGTTTTCCTTCTCTCTCTTTAGTTCCATGACTTCTTCTTTATTTTCTTAATTTCTCTGCGTATGTCTGCATTTATTCGTCTAAGCTCTGTTCCTTGGGTCTCTCCAAGGGAATCCCTTGGGGCTATCTCCTCCAGGTTTGGTTAGGGCCTGGTGTGTGAGTATCCTGTGCCTTCCATGTTGTCCCTCGTCGTTGTCCCTGGTGGATTTCCTTTTTGTGGTTCAAGTCACAAACCACTTTTCACTATATTAGTGGATGGTTTGGCTGCCTTCCTTCAATCTCTTTTTTTTTTTTTTTTTTTTTTTTTATGGTGTCTTACTTGGCTCGGTTTCAGTTTGGTTTTCAGTTTTGTCTATATATTGGATGTTGGAAGCCTAAGTTAGTCTTCTCTTTCTGAAGGTTCTCCAAAAGGAAGACCACTTGGCTTCTTAGCACTTCACTTGGCGGCGGGGGCGGGGGGGGGTATTTATGTGTGCCTGATCTATGCCCGCGCCCCGGTCCTTCTTGGCCGGGGACCCTGTAGACGTGTTCAGAGCGAGTCCCTCTCCCGGCTGCCCCCCCCCAGACCCCGCCTAGATCTGAGGAGCTGTGTACCTGTACCTTGCCTGGCGCCGTATGGCGTCTCCCCTGCGACCCCGTTTCCCGCCCACACGTCCCGCCGGGACCAGAGCAGAGGGAAACGCGACCCTGCTCACCCGGAGCGCG
>VZQC01008108.1:994857-1013067 GCA_009823505.1 Rhizomys pruinosus
GCGCGGTCCCTCTGGGCCGGGGACCCCGTAGACGGGTTCAGAGCGAGACCCTCTCCCAGCTGCCCCCCGCCAGACCCCGCCTAGAGCTGTAGAGCTGTGTACCTGGCCTGGCGCGTTATGGCGTCTCCCCTGCGACCCCGGTTCCCGCCCACAAGTCCAGCCGGGACCAGAGCAGACAGGAACGCAACCCTCAGCTCACCCGCGCGGTCCCTCTGGGCCGGGGACCCCGTAGACGGGTTCAGAGCGAGACCCTCTCCCAGCTGCCCCCCGCCAGACCCCGCCTAGAGCTGTAGAGCTGTGTACCTGGCCTGGCGCGTTATGGCATCTCCCTTCATTTATTTATTAGTTAATACCATGATATCTGGGAGTATTAACTAATGTAATGAATTAAGGTTAGCTGTCAACATATTGTTAAACTATGAGGCTTTGTAAGTTTCCAGACAAACATAATAAAAAGTATGGAATAGCCCCAAATTTTCGCACTAAGTATGTTCTAGAGAGTGATCTACTTTTTTTGGTCTTTTTGAGACAGGGTTAGTAATGAAAGTAGCAGATAGAAAGAAAAAGCAACAGATGCTTAGTAAAACATTGTCAAATCAATGCTTACAGCATCCATCAGAATCCTCACTATGGATGAGCATCAATTAACCATTTTTATTACAAGTGTCTGTGTCATGGGATAAACAATAGTAATATTTGCTGGGGAGTGTTCATCCCTTTGAAATTTTGAGGATAAAACACCTTTGCATTTGGGGTTGCTGTATTGTTCTTTCTCCCTCCCATAGAGTCATGACAGAGTTTCAGTGGACACTATGAGACAAGCATGCTTGGTGGCAAATGGGAAGGCCAAATCCCACCTCTAGAGCCAGCTTCTCAGTGTGCTCAGATTAAAAAATGATAATTTACCAATATAGTAAATATTCAAAAGTATTTGATCCCCTATAAAACAGAATATAGCAATAGTTATATTTCATAAATGCTCAAAAAAAGAGGGACAGAATACTGTAGTGTAGGCTAGATAGAAGACTTGGTATTCAGTCAAGATGTCAGGCTGGTCCCAAAGCAACTGTCCTCCTTGTAACCTGTTTAGACTTCTCTAGATCAATCTTTATCTAGTGGGTTTAAAGTAACAAACAAGAGTTGGGTATAATGAAAAAATCATTTTCCCTTAGAGCATTTTCAGAGATGTAACACAGTCATGTGTTACACTATATCATACGATAAAAATTTATAAGTAGGGGCCTGGAGTTCAACACCCATGATCAAGGAAGATCAAGAACACCAGAAGTATCTGCCTTTACCTTCATCTCACTTGACATTCCCCCCATATTAGATCACCCTCAGCATGTGGAGCAGCTGTGTGAAAAAATATCCTCACAGTGTGTGCCTGCTAGTGGAAGTAGGTCACCTGAAAATCCCAATGGATACCCTCACTCCTAAGTAGAAATACTATGGCATTTCCATGTAGAATCATCTTTTTCTATCCTCCAGGTTGCATTTAGGTCAGGCTGTAATGTGGGAAAATATCAGGCAGTTTTCTCAAAACCATGCTTGCTGTGTCCCAGAATTGCACAGCTGACTCTGTGTAGCTTGCTTCTCTGTGCCATACATCATTATTTCCTGTTCTTTTCCAGTATATTCCAGTATATTTTCACCTTCTTTAGCTTGTTCTTCATCTAAATTATTTATGCTTTTATTCTACTGTGTGGCAATTTATATTTGCTTCATTTTTCCTCATTTTTAATTTCTTTTCCTTCTCTACATTTAGTAATACTTGGATTTATATTACATATTCTTATAGGTTTTTATTCCCTGTCACACTCTGTCCCCTTTCAGTTATCTAATTTTGATTCTGAATTTTGTCTTATTACTGGAAAAATGTGTTTCTTTCTATATTTATTTATTATGTTTTCTAATGTCTTGCTCATTTTTCTCCCTCTATAACAACCTTCCATATCCTTCCCTTTTTCTGTTTACCTTGCTTCTTCTTTTATCCTCTCTCTGCATCTCCATTATCATCTCACTCATCCATTGTTTCCACCTTCTTGACAGTTTTCTTTGTATTATGGAGTAACACAGTAAGTACTTGTAGAATTCAGTCAATGATTCTGATTTTCTTCCAAATTTCTGAGCAGCTAAAAGAAACAGGAGTGCCAGGAATGATGACACACTCCTTTAGGTTTGGCCTTTTGTTGGTATTTTTGAGACAGCATCTCCCTGTTAGTATCACCTAACTCTGTCTCCAGAGTGCTGGGATTAAAGGTGTGTGCCACCGTGCCTGGTGACACACTCCTTTAATCCTAACGGGAGGCAGAGGCAGGCAGATCTCTGTGAGTTCAAGGCCAGCCTGCTCTACATAGCAAGTTGTAGGCTAGCTGGGTCTATAGGGAGACCCTGTCTCAAAAAAAAAGTCAAAAAAAAAAGAAAAAAAAGAAACAGGGCTAACTGGACTTCAGAGTTATAACACTTCTCTTTCTACATGTATTCTCTCTTTTTTTTTAAAAAAAAAAAAAAAAAAAAAAAAAAAAAAGACTGTTTGCTTCTCCATTCACCCTGTCCCCTTTCTAAGCCTAGGGGAACAAAGCTGAAAGAGAGGGCGTGCGTAGAATGTAGGCTTTGCTCATTGTGATGGTGTATGTGAATATAGCAATATAGTCTTAGACACTCTATTTGATCGCAACTGACTTGAACATACAAGCCCACACCCTCGTGGTATGGTTGGGAACTCCAAGGAGCTTGTGTTGTGTTTGGACACAAACTGCTGAATTGGTTTTACTAATGATAGGCATGCTTGTACGATAAATTATCACTTAGTGGATAAAAATGAAAAAAAAAAAAACTACTGGGATGAATAGATGCAGGACAGTTATGGCAGAATGCATGATCTGGATGGGTGGAGTGGGGGTGGGGTGGGGGGAAGGGAAGGGAATATATTGCCTGAATCTGAATTGGAAATGATGTATGAATACACAAAGATCAATAAAAAAAATAATAAAATAAAATAAATTTATTCTTATGAAAAATAAAAAAAGAAAGTAAATCACCATTTACAGTTATCATCATTATTTGGTTTGGTTATATAGTATCTTCTGCATCATTTGTACACATAATTAAAAACAAACAGCAAATAAATAAACTGAATACAGATTCATGTTCTTTTTAGATTTCATTTACTATTTTTGTTTTATGTTCTGAGTGTTTTGCATGCATGTGTGTAAGTGCACCAGTGTACTGCAATGTCCCCAGAGGACAGGGCAGTGAATCAGATACCTTGGAGGTGGAGTTACATATATTTGTTTGTTACCATAATGAGTGCTGGGAATTGAATCTGTGTCCTCTGCAAGGCAAGTTCCTAGTCCTAACTGCTGAGCCATCTCTCCAGTCTCAGAATCATCTTCCTTTTTATGACAAATACCATGTTAGAGTCTATATTATATCAGGTCTCCAGCCACACCAGCTGTCTCAGCTTCTTGGAATTAAGCATTTGAATCTCCATTTATGGGAAACAAGGCTTCAGATAACCTGACTGAAGTAGAGACATGTAGTTGAAGTAGTGGTTTCATGGAATACTCTCTCTCTCTCTCTCTCTCTCTCTCTCCTCTCTCCCTCTCAATAACACACACACATACACACACACAGAGTCACATATACTCATAAAGCAATAACAATGAGTCCATGATGACACGGAGTAATTCCTGTCTAGTCTGAGCAGTCGTGGGCTGACTCAGTAATGTATTAAGACTATAAATATTTAAGGATAGAATAAAAACACAATTGGCAAGCTGTAATTCATATTAATTTTATTTTAGTATGATTATCAACATAATACAGTAACAGGATTATATTTCAGAAAACATATTAAGGTATTTCATTTGTATAGAACTCAAAAGGTACAGCAGAATTTCTGTATCATTGCAGGTATTTGAAGTATCTAACATGTTAAGCATCAGAATAATAAAAATCATTGAACATTATGTCTTGATAGAACCGAAATCAGTGGCTGAGGAACTCATAATCAATTTGTTACATTTTTTCATTTTCAATATGTTTATTAAATTTCTGCATTTCATATTATCTATCCTAATCTAATTTAGAACCCTTCTCCCATTCCCAGGACCGATGGTCCCTTTTTCCAGATTTCAGACAGATTTCTGTCAAATATGTTAAGTCCTATCTGCACAAGCATTTCTATCTAGGTGGCCTTCTGTACAAGTTCTTCCACTGGGCTCCAGTCAGCCTATCTAGACTTGCTCCCTTAGGGAAGATGTATAGTGTTACAAATGGCTAGAAAAATTGAAATTAAATGGAACTGAGAATTTTTGCTGGTATGAACCATGTGATTATAACAACCACAAATCACTGAATAAGAGGCAAAAATCAGTAACGTGAACTATCATACATTTATAAAAATTAGGAAGGGTACAATACTAACTTTTGCTTATTGAGACAGGGTTTACCTGTAGCCTGAGGCATAATAGAAATTGTGATGTATGAGACTGGCCTTGAACTAAAAGAAATTTACCTTCCTCTGCTGCACAGGGTGCTGGGATTAAAATAAGCACCATCATTCCCAGATTGTAAAATGAGATGTTTAGGAGTAATCCTCCAAAAAATATATTCTTTATATAGAGCAAGTTTCTATTTCTTAGACTCTTAGAATACAAGCACTTTCTACATTTAGTACACGAAATAATAAAATAATCAGGACATCATAGACACCACATATTAAATAATCGTAATGGTTATAGCCAGTGTTTTAGTACAATTAATATGTGCAAACTGGCCAGACAGGTCAAGTTTTGTAGACTTTGATTCAATGACATTATTCTTCAGAATTATCAAGAATATGAGTTTAATTTTATTTACAAAATAGAAATTAAAAACAATGAATATAAGTAAATAAATGAAAATTGACAGTGTGTAGAGTGGTCACACATAAAATATAAGAATATACAATAATGATAAATGTAATATACAAAATTTGTATGGACATACACCAAAAATTGAGTAGACCTTTGAAATTAAATGCTTGAAGTCACCATCAACTCTTTGGTGATTAGAACTATAAAGACATAGTGTCATCATTATCAATTGCTGTTAGATTGCAGATGAACATGTTCTAAAAGTGCTACAATTTTTTATGTCCTCAATAATGTGTCTCTGTGTATGCACCATGATCATGTGGAAGTACTGGGTCTGTATTACTAGGCTATAATTATGTATTTTCTTTTAACGTGAAAGAATAAGTATCCTTGCAATCCATGAGTTAGATGATTCAGAGGAAGAATTTCTGTACTGACAATAATCATAGAAAAAGTTTAAAGAAATGAGATGACTGCATATTGCTAATAAAACATATTGACATTCCATTTACTCGGAATAACTTCTGTATAATGTTGTCAGGCATGAACAACAAGACAAATCTAATTTTCTCTAAGGAAGCTGCCATTTAACAGTACCTTTTTTGCAGCTGTTTTCATGGCGTCATTCCTCAGACTGTAGATAACAGGGTTGAGTGTTGGTGGAAGTACTGTGTAAAAGATAGAGAGTATGAGGTTTAGAGCAGTTGGAGTGTCTGAAGTTGGGTCGAGATATTCAAATATACCAGTGGAGAGATAAAATGAGACAACACAGAGGTGGGGCAGGCAGGTGGAAAAGACCTTAGACCGACCTTCGGTAGAGGTCATTTTGAGAACTGCAGAGACTATCCGGACATATGATAGGCAAATGCCAGTGAAGCAGGCAGTTACAACCACAGCCATGAAGGCAACTGCACCAACTGTTGCAAGGTAATCATTGGAACAGGAGAGCTTGAGCAACTGGGGGACATCACAGAAGAACTGGTGGATTATTTTGGCCCTGCAGAATCTGATAGAGAATGTGGTTGCTGTGTACAGGGTTCCTGGGATTGCTCCACTTATCCACACAGCTGCCATAGCCCACCTGCACTTTCTGGGGTTCATGATGAGCTCATAGTGCAGTGGGAGGCAGATGGCCACATAGCGGTCATAGGACATCACTGTGAGAATGGCCACCTCAGCCCAGCCCAAGAATATGAGGAAGAAAACCTGTAGTACACACTGAGTATAGGAAATGTATCCACTGCCTGTCAGAGAATTGTGGATAGATTGGGGGACAGTGACAGACAGGGAGGAGATGTCAAGAAGGGAAAGGTGCTTCAGGAAGAAATACATTGGAGCCTGGAGCTGAGGGTCCAGTGTTGTTATGATGATGATAATGAAATTGCTTGTCAAGCCAAACAGGTACATCACCAAGAAGAGGAAAGCCTGTAGGATCTGCAGCTCATAGTTGTCAGAGAACCCCAACAGGAGGAAGCCACTCACAGTGGTTATATTTTTCAGAATCATTTTATGAGTAGAAATTGTGGGAGCAGCTGGAAAATGAAAAGAACTCATAAGTGCACTAGGAAGTTCCAGAGCCACTGTTCAGTAGATCATCCATACTTATTGCAACAATTTATGTTTCAGTGCCTTTTTCCTTTATTACTGATTTTTAAAAATTTCATACAATGTTTTTATTGTATTTAGATCCTCTCCCTATTTGCATCTCTTATTGTCCCTCATCCAATTCCAATTTCATAGTCAATCACACACACACACACACACACATTTTTCTATCTATCTATCTATCTATCTATCTATCTATCTATCTATCTATCTATATATGAAGAGAGAGAAAGAGATTGAGGAAAATAGAGAGAGACCTATAGAGTCAAATTTATTTCCCCCAAAGTCATGTCTGTAAAAGAGACTGACTCTTGCCATCCCAGCAGATATTGGTTACTCTGTAACCAATGTGTTAAATGTGCAAAGTTTCTTACACATTTCCATATGAACATGAGAACATACATTAAAACATACATCACCTTGCTGTGTAACCTGGGAATGTAAAGTTATATTTCTTTCTCCCCAACATGCGAAATTACTGTTAAAATGTGAATCCCCACCGTGTTTTGGAATTAACATGTAGCTTATTTTCAGACTGTCATTTTTTATATATATCTGGAGTGTATATATGTATATTTTGGAGTAATATAAACTAAAAGAAAGAAAGAAGGCAAAAAAGAAAGAAAAAGAAAAACTAAAGAACCAAAGAAGAGAAATGTACATTTTTATAATAGATGTGACATTTGAGGCATACTGGTTTCTGCATCAACTTATGGGTCTCAGCATTGCCAGTTTGGTTGAGTTGGGGCTTATGAAAAGCTTCCTCTGGAAAAGAAATAGGAAAAAGCAAGACAGGCCTAGAGATGTACTTCTCACAGGAATACAGAAATTCCAGCTCAGCAGATATGACTTATTGGGTGCCTTTAACTACTTATTAGTGACCTAATCAGTTATACTTACTCACTCATTGGCTTAGAGAAAGAAATCTCTGTGTTGTTACACAGTGAGATCTCAATGGAAAGGCAGCATGCTGTGAACTCTACTCGAATATATGTGGTTCAAATATGACTGGTGAATTCTGACCACTATCATACTCAGGTGGCGTCTTCATACATATGTGACAGATTGATGGACAGACTTCCAGGAAGGTCTGCTTGAGGGGACACAGAAGGAACAATGGGGACAAAAGTGATGCAGTTGGAAAGAAGGGGTCTGGTTTGGGGAACGGCGCTGCTGAAGCTCACGTTTTTGTTTAGAGATCACTTTCACTAGCAACAATCTTATAAAATGATGGAAAAAGCACTCAGCATTTAAGAATCTGTGGATCAGGATGGCGATTAGAGACTGATAAACTCATGCAAGAGGAAAGATTCTGGTGACAATATGATCTTTAACAAATATAGGAGCCTCTAAAATGTGAAAAATAAAGTAGATAAAAGTATAAAAAGAATTATTGTTCAGAACAAAAAATTTCAGATTCACTTACAATTTTTGAATCTTCCAACTCAAAAATGTAGTCTTTTATAAAACTACAAAGTAAGAAACCCAAATAAACACTCAGCATTCACATGTGTGAGAGGATGCCATGCATGAACCCAACCTGAAACAGGACTCAGCCACCCACACAAAGTTCCTTCATTTTGGAATTAACCATTTTAATTTCTACAGCCATTGGAAAAATTTAACACACTTAAACAATAGAATTCAGTCCTACTTTAAAAACGCATAAATGTATGTATGTATGTATAAAAATTTCAGGAACATGTCAGCTTTATGCTGACTCTCATACTCACATCAGAAAGCATTTGAAAACTGAGAGTTTTATAGAAGCTTCGCATGTACAAGAATATAAAGGGCTAAATTTCTCCATGAACAAGATTGCTGAAATGGCTGCTAATTAAATTAATTCAATTCATGAAATTTGTAAAAATTGTCATTCTTCAGGAAGAATTATAATTATTTTTCTTACTCCTACAAGATAAATAAGATTGTGTTAGAGCTTCCATAAATATATATTTCCCCCTTCCAATCCAAGTTTGGAACATTCACCACAGGAGCCTGGTGTGGGCAGCTCTCCTGGCCGACCAGCAGCTTCTGACATTTCTCACCCACAATCACAGATTTTGAAAATGTATTATTCCCTTGAGAAGTGTTTGAACTGATTGCGGTGTATCTTTCGAAGTGGAAAAAAAGCACTTAGAAACAATTACTTTGTTTTCTGTGAACCTATATCACTTGGGATGTGGAGCTATTTAAATTTCCACACTGCCTTTGGAGATTTATTGAGCCTCAGATTTCCTGGTCCTAAGCTCAGTGGTTCTCAGTCCTTAGCAGGCCAGAGAATCACCTGGAGAGAGCTTAAAACTCAGAGCTGAGTCCACATTCAGGATTCTGGCTCTTGAAGTCTCAGGAGACAACTGGGCACCTGGGGGCCTACCAAGCTCGCTGTTGCTGCTGCTGCTCTGAACAACAGGTAGACAGCCACTGAGTAACTCAACTGTGCATTTCTGAGAGCTAACAGGAAAAAATGTAAATATTTATAAACACACCTGAATCTTGGAGGCCTTTTGCTACTTTAGAAATCATAGTTTATCTTAACTTTTCTTCTTAAAATGAGGGCTACACATGGAATCTCATCTTCTCAAAAGCTAATTGTTCATTAATTATGCATACTCAGGATGACAAAGGTCTAAGAAATCCTAAAGTAACATCTAGAAACAATGCATAAAATTTTATAACAATACTTTTAGTGTTAAAAAACTTAGTAATTGAAAAGATTTACCTCGTAGAATTTAATAGTTAATTTTTAATTTCTCATCACTTTTGACTACCTGATTAGTATTTTATAATCTTAACCAGAAGACTATATAACTATAGAAGTTTATAATAAATCACTCCAAATATTTCATCTAACTATATGATGATATAGTTATTACATTTTGTTTGTTTGGTTTTTGTTGTTGTTTGGTATTTTTGAGACAGAGTCTCCTTTAGTTTCGACTGGATTAGAGCTCCCTCGGTAGACTAGGCTGGCCTTGAACCCACAGAGATCTGCCTGCCTCCGCCTCCCAAGTGCTGGGATTAATGGGATGTATCACCAGGCCTGGCACTAACTTTGATTTTTTTTTATTGATGCTTTGTTTATTTCATACATCATTTTCCAATTCAGTTCAGGCATATTTCCACTTCCCTTCCCCCCATCCTACCCCACCCCATCCCAGATCATGCATTCTGCCATAACTGTCCTGCATCTTTCTCTCAGTTTTTTTTTCCATTTTTTAGCAATAAGTGATAATTTGTGAGTACAAGCATCCTTCATGCAAAACCAACTTGCAAGCAGTTGTGTCCAAACCCACACAGCCCCTTGGTCCCACTATCCAGCGGGGGGGGCAGGCTTGTATGTTCAATCAAGTTGATCAAATGAGTGTCCAGGTTACATTGCTGCAGTTTCACCATTCACCCAATCGCAGCCCTTACATTCTATCATGCCCCCTCTTCCGCAGATTGTTCCTTAGGCTTAGAAAAGGGGCACAGGTGGATGAGAAGCAAAACAGTCTACTTTCTCTGGAGCTGCTGTCTTGGTCTCTGGTCAATTCTGGCTGTTTTCTTTCATGGGCTGACAGTTTTGTCCAGGACTAAACCTTTCGATCCTACTAATGAAGCACAAGCGTTAATATATAGGTATCATTACAACACGATTTATTCTGTTTTCGTAGGCTTTGGTATAGCACAAGACGTTGGATGTTGTAATTCATGAATTACATTTTTTCTGTTAAATAGAAGGGTCTTACTGTAGCTTATAACCACTCCTGACCCTTAGAGGGTGCAAGCTTGTGGCTACAGCCATAGTTATTCCTCAAGGACGACAGCCCATAGTCCTATAGATTTCGGGAATAAAGCCATATGGCTGCTCTGCTGTACAGTATTTCCAGGCAGGGTGAGGTGTAGCTGGTTGCTGATGGGGAGTCTTGCTTGGACTCAATGGACACCCATATTTTTTATTTGGTATAGTGGCTCTTTAGTAACACTCTCTGGTCTTCAGAGACCATCTGTACACTTGCATGTGTGGTCTCAATACATCTTTCCCATGTTAAACGTCAAGCTTTGACACAGCAGGGCTTTATTGCTCCCTTCTTGGCCAGGTATCCAGTTTAGTGGCAAGGCGACCTTTACCTTTTGTGGTGGGCTTGGATACCCTGCCAACATCTTCCTGGTAAATAAATCCTTCTGATGTCAGACGCTCCTGCATTAATATTATTTTGCTTAAGTGCAATAGCTTAAAGAGACTCTAGTAATTATATTGTGGTTCTGAATATAGATAATCCTTTTCACAGTTCCTATGTCTACTTAGTCAATTCACGAAGTCAGTTTTACCGATTTTATAAGAGATTACCTCTATAAATAGTTGTCTCCACAATTTACAGTTGGAAAACGGACATCATTATACTAGATTCTTACAACGCCAATGTGGTGCTGGAAATTGAACCCAGGTCCTCTGAAGAGCAGTCACTGCACTTAACCACTGAGCCATCTCTCCAGCCCAATATAGTTATTACATTTTAAAGACAACACTGTGGGTTGTTTAGAGTACAACATTTTTTTTTGTTTTTCTTTTTTTTTATTGATGTTTTGTGTATTTCATACATCATTTTCCAATTCAGTTCAGGCATATATCCCCTTCCTCTTCTCCCCACCCCACCCCTACCGCTCCCAGATCATGCATTCTGCCATACTTTTCTGCGTCTTTCTCTGTTTTTTTTTTTTAACACGTACGGTGATTAGTTGTGAATACAAGCATCCTTCATGAAAATCAATTTCCGAGCAGTTGTGCCCAAACCCACACAGCTCATGGGTCCACCATCCACAGGGGGGGTGGGGCTTGTATGTTCATCCAAGTTGATCAAATGAGTGTCCAGTCTATTTGTGTACGTTTCAACCAATTCACCCCAATCGTAGCCCTCACATTCTCCACCATGCCCCTCTCCGCAGTTGTTCCTAGGCTTAGAAAAGGGGCACTGGTGGATGAGAAGCAAAACAGTCACTTTCTCTGGAGTCTGTTGTCTTGGTCTCTAGTCAATTCTGGCTGTTTTTCTTTCATGGGCTGCCAGCTTATCCAGGCATAACCTTCAATCCTACTAATGAAGCACATGCAATTAGATATATAGGTACTTAAACAGTATAAAAATATAGCCTTTCAATCCTACAAATGAAGCACAAGCAATTAGATATATAGGATTAAACAGTACTATTTTTTATGGTAGGTTACCTTGTTATAGACACAAGAGTTTGGATGGTATGTAAATCCATGCATATTACATTTTCTTCTGTTAATATGACAGGGTCTTCGTGTGGTTTATAACATCTCCTTCTTTAGAGGATGTAAGCTTGTGGCATCAGCCGTGGGTTATTCCTCCAAGGAGAGAGCTAATAGCCAATTAGTTTTTTTTAAAAACAGTATATTTTACATATTTCCAGGCAGGTGGTGTGTAGCTGGTGCTGACGGTGGAGTCTTGCTTGATTCAAGAGACCTATATTTGCTTACAGTGGCCTTAGTAACACTCCTGGCTTCCAGAGACCATCTGTATACTTGCAAGTGCGGTCTCCATACATCTTTCCATGTTTTATCAGGTCTTCACACAGGGCCTTATCGCTCTCTTCCTGCAGATATCCCAGTTTGGAGGCAAGGAGCCTTTACCTTTTGTGGGGACTTGGATCCCCTGGCCAACATTCCTTGCTAGAATATCCATTGTTGATTCAGAGCTCCTGTATTAATATATTTTGCTTAAAGTGCATAGCTTAAGGAGACTTTAGTATTTATTTTGTTCTGAATAGAGAGTAATCCCCCTCACAGTTTCAATGTCCATTAGTCAATCAAAGAAGGCAGTTCTACGATTTTACAAGAGAATACCTCTATAACAGCTGGCTCCAATCTACAGCTGGAGAACGACCTCATCATCCTCATATTTCTCCTTATTCAGTAGGATCCAGAGAGGGGCCTGGGTCTGAAGCAATCTGAGGGCTTTCTTCCTTTACATGCCCAGAGGTCAATCCTTCTGCTGGGACTTTCTGGTACTTCCTTCTCACTGCAAAGCTGCATTTTCTTTTTCAGCCATTTAGGTGGTGATACTCTGGCCTGTTGGAACATACAAATCCTTTCCCGTAGTTAGTTTTAAGCTTTGGATTGCCAGGTTTTTTGACAAAAAGTTTTCATATTTATATATATCCCCCTTTTTTATTTTAGGTTTTTATTTTTGACCCATAAGTCTCAAGAAAGCAGTTGTATTATATATACCTATAGAGTACAACATTTTATATGGACTTTCACTTATTCTTACAAAATGTGTTGAATATATTTTGGAGCAGGGCCTCTTCCAGATTTTCTTCATTACAGGTATGCTGAGTGGGTCCTTCCAAGAATTATTTTACTTTATTTCTTGATTTATTATTTATATTATTTACTTGAAAATTTCATATTGTGTATTGATAATACTGAGCCCTTCACACAACTCCCCCAGGACACCTGTGAGACAGCAATCCTTGACACAGACATATCTTGAGTGTATGTAGGCTACCAATCTGCTTAGCACATGAGGCAGAACAAAAGATAGAGGGCACACGCCATTTCTACTACCACACACTCAGAAATCAGGAGTGGCTTGCTTGGCATCTTGCACCCTTTCTGAACAAACTGGGATGGTGTGTGATTTTGTGGAGGTTGAGGATTGGCCACTTGGAGGTGATGTCATGTGTTATAGGGGCTGCCTTTCCCAGACCTATATAAGCTGCTTCTTGCAAAGAATAAACAAATTGTACCCTCCTACATAGTCCGTGGGATATTAGTGGAGAAATCCTGCACCATACCCTCTCCACCCTGCTCAACCATGGGTCTGCAGCTCCACACACCTCACTGAACATTCACTTCATTCCTTTTCCACACCATTCTCTACTCACACAAATATATGTCTTCCTTGTTTCTTAAAATGAGACAATTTGTGCTGCGCATATACTTTTAGGTGTGAGGCCCTTCGGTGGTGTGGAGTTGACACATAAGTGTCCATATACTTCAAAATGCTGATTCTTCTCTCTTAGCATCTTTAATATGCCAGTAGCTCTTCAGCTAGTGGTGAAACTTTGTTTTCCATAACCCTCTCCATGCTGAAATTTTGTTTGGGTGGAATTGCCACAAACACTATCTGCTCATATGTGTAACTGCTCTGTTGTTTCTCAAAATAATTGTTTCCTTATACTCATCCACTGACTCTGGTTCTTAAAATTTTTGAAGCCTTTCCTCAGTGATGATCCCTGAGCCTTGGGAGTACTGGAGTATAATAAAGATATCATGTTTAGGGCTGAATATTTCATAGATTTTATTCTCTGCAACTTGACTTGTTGTGGGTCTCTATGTTAATTGCCTTTTAATGAAAATGAAGCTAATTTGATGCTTGGCATGGTGATCCACACCATTATCCAAGCACTAAGGTGGAAGAGGCAGGTGGATGTGTGTGAGATCATGGCCAGCATGGTCTATGTAATGAGTATTGGAAGGAATGTATATAAAAAACAAAAAAACAAACAAACAAATAACAAAGATTCTCTGATGAATGCTGGGGGATTCCCTAATTTGTGTTTATAGAGAAAAGCTATTTGGAGTCATTTTAATATATAATCATTTAGCAGAATAATAGAAGAAGCTACAACCCTAGGGCCTATGACCATTCTTTCCACAGGTTCTGACCCCATTAATTGTGTCATGAATGTGTAGCCCCTCACAGACTGGGCCTTTTCCAAGCAGCAAATGTAGGTTACCTCCATGACAATGCTACTATTATACCAGGGGCCATATATTGCCAGGATTGTTGCTATTGGAACTCCCAGTGTTCATAAGACTGATGATTAATATTTTTCCAATGAAGCACCTGTAGTGTCTTTCAGCAGTGTCAAAGCTACCCAATAATCATGAGCTTCCACTTCAATATCACTGTGATCTCTCCATTTTCCATGACTCAAATATGTGGCGTCTTCAGTAATAGGATCTAACTATCAAAACTGGAGACTACCCAAGACTAATAGCAATGTTATATAATGTTTAGATATATCTAAGGGGCCTTACTGGCCAACGGGTCCAACAGGTGTAGGCCATTCCTGACACTTGCCTTTTCATTTGTTAGCCTATGATTTCTCAGAGGAGCATTTTCACTCCATTCACATAGCATCTGCTTATATTTAGAACACTTCCACAATAGAAGATTTCCACAGGATTTTTCTAAAGACATCTTTAGGTTTAGTTATCTTTGGCCATATTCCCTCTTCTGTCCTGACGTCCCATCTGACATGCATTTAAACTTTTCTGTTGCATTCTTCCTCCTTGCTCCTTTGTACCTGTGCAGTCAGTCTTCCTTTCTTGGAAGCCTCTACCACAAGACCTCTTACTAATTTCATTATCTTTATTGGCATTCCAAATTAAATACTCATACCTAAACCTTTTTAGCTAAGTACAACAAATCATTGAAGACCTGCAGCATTTCTCTTTTTAGGTCCACATTATCACAGAATGGTTGCTTCCATTTTTAGCTTTTTTTTGGTCTTTTAGAGACAGGGTCTCCCTGTAGCCCCAGTTGGCCTGGAACTCACTCTGTAGACCAGGCTGGCCTTGAACTCTCAAAGATCCACCTGCCTCTGCCTCCGAAGTGCTTTATCTTTATATCTGCCAATTTCATAATTGTGTTTTTCTTACCAGCTCAATAAAGTTCCATTGTGTAAATTTATTACACTCTTATTTTCCACTCCTCAGCTAATGGGGATAGAAGCCATTACAATTTTCTGACTATTGTTAATACGGAAGCACCCTAAGCAGTGCATAGGATGAGTAGGTAGGAAGATAGATAGTCTTATGGGCACATGGGCAAGAGCAATGCAAGTGGACTATGTGATGTATCTATATGTAGCATTTAAAGGAACCACCACCCTGATTTCTGTGTGAGCCTCACCAGTTCTCCCTCCTGCCCATAATGAACTTGCCCCACATTCCTCTCAAGTCCACAACAGTTTTTCTCATTTTTTTGTTCATGTTCATTATGATTAACCTAAGATCAAATACCAATGTAGCTTTAATATGCTTTACCCTAATGGATAAAGATATTGAACATTTAAAATTTTCTGAATTAGTTGTATTTCATCTTTTAAGAATATTTTGTTTAATTCCTTGATCCATTTTAAATTGTCTGTTTTCTTGTGTTTAGTTTATTTTTTGAGCTATTTGCATATTGTAAACACTATCCCTCTGTCATATATACAGCTAGTAAAGATTTTCTTTCCATTCTCTAGGTTGCTTCTTCATTGAAATCATGGAGTCCTCAACTCTATCTTCTTTCTGTCTCTTTTATCAATTGTTGATCTTAAAGCCTCTGTGTTATTTAAGTCTAGTTCAGAAAGTCCTTTTCTATACTTAAAAGTTTAGCCCCTGTTTTGCTTCCATCAGATTCAGGACATCACATCTTATGTCAAGATCTTTAACTCGCTCAGAGTTGAGTTTTGTGCAGGGTGAGAGATAAGGATCTGTTTTCTCTCTACATGTAGCTGTCTTTTTAGATCTTCATCATTTATTGTAGATGTTTCCTTTTCTCCAATATGTATTGCTGGTATATTTGTAAGCACTCCAGTTGCCTCTGCCTCTCACTTCTATTCAATTGATCAGTTGCCTGCTTTTTGCCAGTATCATGCTGTTTTTATTTTTATAGTTCTGTAATGTAACTTGAAATCTGGGATGGGGATACTTGCAACAAGTATTTTCTCAGTGTTGATTAAGATTGTTGTATCTATCCTGGGTGTTTTGGGTTTCCACATGAAATTTAAGATTATTGTTCAATTTATGTGAAGAATTACATTGAATTTTGTTAGGGATTTTATTGAATTTGTGTTGGGGTGCCTAAGCTTGGGGGTATATGGCCTAATATTTCAGCCAGAATGCTCCAAAATCACAAGCAAAGGTCACAAGATCTCTGCATACAATCCAGAAGTTGGGATGACATGTGAAGATAAGAAGGTCTAGGACTGGCCACTGGGCAGTGATATCATGCAATGAGGGGGCTGTCTGTCCCAAACCTATATAAGCTGCCTGTTGTATGGAATGAATTGGACCTGTACCCTGTGATGTCTGTCCTGGAGATGTGTTGTCAGCCTGTGCCACCTTGGAACTGACATCTTTTCACAACTGGCACCGTACAACATGTACCCTGAAGAAATTCGGAGACTTCAGGTATATGAACCCCTTCAGAAATGGGAAATCTATATATTTTTAATGTATATATTTTTTATTTCTTTGTGTGTATGAATGTACTGTCTGCATGCAGGTTGTGCACCTGTGTCATGCAATGCCACGGACTTGCATATTTTATGGAGCCTCTCTTTCAAGCTCAGTAACTTTGGGACTTTGCCTTCTAATCTGCCCTTTAGTTCTCTGCTATTAGTTTTTTTTTTTTTTTCTTCTTTATATATTCCTTCCCAATGCATTGTGTGCTGGATAGCTTTAGTGTCAACTTAACACACCTGGGTGGAGGGAGCCTCAATTGGGGAATTGGGTCCATTGGACTGTCCTGTGGCCACGTCTGTGGAGTATTGTCTTGATTGTTGGTCAGTGTGGGAGGGCTCAGCCCACTATGGGTGGTGCCACCCTGGGCAGTTTGTTGTGAACTGTATAAGAGGGCAGTCTGGGCATGGGCCAGGGGAGCAAGCCAGTAAACAGCATTCCTCCATGGCCTGTGCTTCAGCTCCTGCTTCCAGGTTCATGCACTGAGCTCCTGCCTTGGACTCCCTGAGTGATGAACTGTGACCCAGGAGAGATGTGAGCTGAGTAAGCCCTTTCTTCCCCAAGTTGGTGTCGGTCAGAGTGTTTTGTCACAGCAATGGAAGACAACTAGAACACATGGGTCAGAGGGAGGTTAACAACCCCCCAAGTACACAAGAGCCTCTAATATGACAGCATTGGCACAGGCCTTGCCCTTGCCTCTGCCCTGCACCTCCTGGGAAATGGTCCCAAACATTTGAAGTGTGGCCAAATAGGTCACTCGCAAGAGGACTGCTCTTTTGCAGCTGCAGCTCCACGCAGCCCCCCCCCAAAGCGCCTCCATGTCTTATCTAAAGAGGCAGAGGGGGTTCCATTGGGCCTGGGAATGCTGCTCTCAATATAGTAACAACAACACTCCAATCAGTGAGGTTTAAAATTCAACTGGGACAACTCCAAGACAGAACATATATTCTACAGCTCTCAGGTCATCAGGCTGTTTCACACCCAGGTTTAAAATTTCTCTTTCTTGCTACGGTCATGTCCAGCCCTGGCTTCCTTACATCTTTCTAATTAAGGTTACCTACACCCCTCACTTACCTAAGCCCCAGCCCTGCTTGCTTCCAAAGGCCATGCTCTTCTCCATTCACCTAGGCTATCCCCTTGTTTGCCCAGGCCCATCCCGTGCTTGCCTAGGCCCCATCCCAGCTTCTGACAGAAAAGAAAAAAATCATTGAGGTTTTGCAGTTTAAATTTCAGACCTTTTGCACAGTAAAAACATTGCTTTGATCTTAATGAAGTCCTTCACTCTGTTTTCCTATTTACTGACTATCTGAGGTCAATTTATCAAGTTACAAGTATTTAATCATGTAATCTAACCATCTTGCAATTTGTTTTAGTTTTCATCTTAGTTTCTTAAAAGTTTAAAATTTCATCATTGTTTTGACCTGTTTTTTTTTGCCTGGATTTTGAATGGTACTATTTTGGATTTTAACTTTGTTTACATCACATTTACTTGTTCTT
>VZQC01008108.1:1038753-1067176 GCA_009823505.1 Rhizomys pruinosus
CGGAGGTCAGAAGAGGGTCTCGGATTCCCCTGGAACTGGAGTTCTCCTGGAATTGGAGTTACAGACGGTTCTTAGCCGCCATGTGGGTGCTGGGGATCGAACCCGGGTCCTCTGCAAGAGCGTCGGTGCTCTTAACCGCTAGGCTATCTCTCCAGCCCCCGTCATACATAATTTTTTAATCAGTTTAATCCCCTTTATGCCCATGTCACCAATGGCAATGTCCTGCCTCCTGAGTTTACATAGTCTGTCATTTGTCCTAAAGTCCATTGTACCAAAATACTCTCCCTCACACTCATTAGTGCCAGCTTATTCCCTGAGTTCTAGTCATTTTTTTTTGGTCTTTTTTGAGACAGGGTCTCCCTGTAGCTTAGGCTATCATGGAACTCACTATGTACTCCAGGCTGGCCTTGAACTCACAAACATCCACCTGCCTCTGCCTCCCAAGTGCAAGGATTAAAGGCGTGTGCCATGCATAGATTTATCTCGTTATGTTCCAAAAGAAGGCTAGTTCTTCCTCAACCAACTGCAGTCATCTGTCAAGGTTGGACTCTGCTGCTCATATCTTGTGCACGCTGATACAGTGCTGTAGGTTCATATGAACAGGTCCCAGGAGCTTGTAAGATTCATTTCTGTTTGGTCTTGCAACACCTTGCAGCTCTTACAATATTTCCACCTCCTCTTCCTCAATGTTCTCTGAGGTTTGGGTGGGTGAAGCTGAATATAGGCAACCTGTCCATGGAGCCATACTCTGTAGATTCCTAACCTGCAGAGTTTGGCAATTCATGCTCTTTGGAGTTCTGGTCTCCTGTTCTATGTGCAGGCTTCCTAAAGGAGAGATAAGAAGTAATTAATTCCTTATTGGGCCTTTTTTCTATGTTGCTTGGGACTTATGTGTAGAGGTTGCATTCTAGATGTGTTGCATAGGAATTAGAAATTCATATACTATGTGTGTGTTCAGTTGTGGGACTCTATACTATTCTCATCTGGTTCAAAAGTAGCTTCTTTTGTGACTGGTGCCTTGGATATTTATCTGTAAATGTAAGCACAGCTCTTTTGTAGTTAGTAAGTTGTTGCCTTAGCCTAGGGATGTGTATTAGATGTGCCAGCGAGTTCTCATTCAACTAGTCATTGGCTCCTCCAGAGATCCAAGTCTAGTATCAGTGAGGCAAGCTTGAACCTATGGGATCCCCACACCATGTGGAGGCTAGATGCAAGAGTGGATGAGTCCTGGAGCAGAAGTAGGGGATTGATATGTTCCCAGCTAGGAAATCAATGGCAACATGGGGGGGGGGCTCTCACTACAACACAGAGTTCAGCTTCAGGAACTCCCAGGTAAGCTAGAACACACGGGACCCCTGCACCATGTGGAGACAGGTTACAGGCAAAATACAGTGAGCTGGCAATGTCTTGATCTGGTTACAACAGCAGAGAAGACCAGCTACAAATGGTGAATTTAATACTATGAAGTTTCTCCAAACAACTACCTCAAGGCCCACCCTATTCCCTATCCACCCTGTTTCCTACCCTTTCGTTCCCTACCCAACCAACTTAGTGTCTTCCTATTTTTTTGAAATCTTGTGAGCCAATTTGTGCTGCCCATATACCCTTGGATGTGGGGCCCTTCAATAGAGTTGGGTTGATCTGAAAGTTTCCATATACTTAAAAATGCTGAATCCTTCTCTCTTAGCATCTTTCATATACCAATAGCCCTTCAGCTAGGTAAGAGATGTTCAGCTCATCTCTCTGCTCCATTCTGAGATTTTATGTGGCTTGAATTGTCACAAACACCATTCTTTTATATGTGTAACTGCTGTTTTTTCTCTGTAACTCATTGTTTCCTTATATTCTTCCAGGGACTATAGTTCTTAAAATTTGTCCATCCCTCATCAGTGATGATCCCTCACCCACGGGGAGATTGGAGAGGAAAAAGTATATCATATTCAGCATCATTAATAATTAAGGAAATTCAAATTATAACCACTCTCAGATATTATCTCACTCCAATACGACTATCTAAGATCAATTAAACAAAAGACAACAGATGTTGGAAAGGTTGTGGGGAAAGAGGAACACTCATCCACTGCAGGTGGGAATGTAAACTTGTACAACCACCATGGAAAGCAGTGTAGAGAGCCCTTAAAAGACTCAGAATGAGCCTATTACCTGACCCAGTCATACCACTCCTGAGTATAGACCCCAAAGACTTATCCCACTGCAAAGATACACGAACATCCATGTGTATTGCAGCTCTCTTCACAATAGTGAAGAGCTGGAACCAACCCAAATGCCCCTCAACAGATGAGTGGATGACAAAAATTAGGCACATCTACACAATGGAGTACTATTCACTGGTAAAGAAAGATGGCATTATGAACTTTGCAGGTAAATGGATGGAGCTCGAAGCCATTATTCTCAGTGAAGTAACAGTCCCAGAAGGACAAATGGAGAATGTTTTCCCTCATTTGTGGATGCTACCACCAAATTCCCCAGACAAAAGGCAAGCTGAATGACAATATTGTTATAGTTCTGTTTATCTGAAAGCAACAATGATGTTATAATATGAATCTCTCATTTGGGTGAAGGGTATGTATCGATATTTTAGAATGATATAATATTAATGGAGGAAAATGCTAATTCCTAAGCATAAAGAGAACTGAGAAAAAGATGCAGGACAGTTGTGGCAGAATACATGGTCCGGGAGGGGGTGGGGTTGGGGGGGGAAGAACTGAATTGAAAAATGATGTATGAAATATACAAAACATCAATGAAATGGTGATAAAAAATATCATGTTTATGGCTGATTATTTCATTTTTTTTATTTTCTGCAACTTGACTAGTTGTATTAATAGCCATCTACTGCAAAAGGAAGCTTCTCTCTTGCCAGGCATGGTGATGCACTCCTTTAATACAAGAATTTATTAGGAAGATGCAGGTGAATTAGTGTGAAATCAAGGCTAGCCTGGACTATGTAGTGAGTTTCAGGGAGACTCTGTGTCAAAAACTAACAAATAAAAACACAACAAATATTTCTACATGAGAATCAGGAGTTGCACTAATCTATGGGTATAAAGATATTTTGGGGGGGCTGGAGAGATAGCCTAGCGGTTAAGAGCACCGACGCTCTTGCAGAGGACCCGGGTTCGATCCCCAGCACCCACATGGCGGCTAAGAACCGTCTGTAACTCCAATTCCAGGAGAACTCCAGTTCCAGGGGAATCTGAGACTCTCTTCTGACCTCCGTGGCATTGCACGACACGGGTGCACAGACCTGCATGCAAACAATACATTCATACACATACAAAAATAAATAATAATAAAAAAATTTAAAGATATTTTTTGGAGGCAGTTTAACATAATTTATCAGAATAATAGGAGTAGCTTCAACCTTAGGTACTATGACCTTTATGGCCACAGTGAATCTTGGCCTTATTAATTCTGCCATGAGTGGGTACCATATTATATATTGGGCCTTTTCCATGCTGGATATGGGGGGTTACTTCCATGACATTGGTGCCACTGTTGTACCAGGGGCCATATCTTGCCATGAGGCTTGTCATAGTAATTCTCAGGGATCATACCTTTGTAAGACTGATCCTTCCTTTTCTCCACCATAGCATTCATAATGCCTTCCAGCAGTATCAAAGCTGCCCAAAAAATTAGCAGCTTTCAGCTCAATATCACTGTGATCTCTCCATTTTCTATGACTCAATATGTGGAGTCTTCAGCAAGAGGATCTTACTATCTAAATACGGAGACAAACCAGGAGTGATAGTAATGTTACATAATATTTGTGGTATCTCTGGGACCTCATTGGCTAACAACTCCAGAAGTGGCAGCGTATTCTTGGCAATCACCTTTTCATTTGTTAGCCTATGCTGTCTTATAGGAGCATTTTCACTCCATTAATGTATGTATATGCATTTGGATATATTTAGGTTACATTTATAATAGTGTATTTCCATATGATTTTTCTTAAAATATCTCTTCACTTAGTTATCTGTCCCCATAATACATCCTCTATCCAGGTATTCCATCCCACACCCATTTAAA
Organism: Rhizomys pruinosus; assembly: GCA_009823505.1. Lineage (NCBI taxonomy): Eukaryota > Metazoa > Chordata > Mammalia > Rodentia > Spalacidae > Rhizomys > Rhizomys pruinosus. Next base: position 1,042,804 of record VZQC01008108.1, read on the forward strand.
ATTTCCTGTCCCATTCTTCCTCCTTCCCTCTTGGTACCTTAGGAGACTTTCTCCCTTCCTTGAGAGCCTATACCACACACCTCCTTATTAATTTCATGATCTTTATTGGCATTCCAAATCAAGTACTCATATGAAAGCTTCCAAATCAGTGAACATATGCAGCATTCCTCTTTTTAGGTCGAAGGTTATCTCAGAATGATTTTTTTTTTCCATTTTGAGCTGAGGAATCTTGTTTGACTTGGGAGACAATTACCTTCCAGTGATCTGTATATAACACTCTCTGGCATCATGAAGACTAACTGTCCATGTGCTATGTGAAGTCTCAATATAATTTTTTCTTTTTATGCCAACACTACGTCTTCCTTGGCAGTAGGGTCTTACTGTCCTTTGCATGTACCTGAACATTGTAGGCAAATAGCTTTTGTTTGGGGGGCTTTTAGGGCCCCTTAGACAACGGCTCCTTGTGAAAAGTAGTCCATAACTGGCAAGACAAATTTTATCTATCCATATGTCTCACTTGACTATAAAGCAAAATTTTTGAGATAGGGCCTTAAATCAAAGGGATAGGCATAAATATCCAGGTTAGTATACTTTTTTGATATATATACAAATCAACTCCCCTACTGGTACCAAGTCCTCTTTCAATAATATGTTTTATTTAACCATTAATCTTTTTAAGATTTTATAATTATATCTGACCCTTTTACGCATCCTTAATGAATTTACTTCCAATATCTGTTCATTTAATTGTGTGGGATAAGTCTCCAACCAGTTTTGCATCTGTAAAACACTTAGACATTGGTATTATGTATATATTAAGCATAAACCAGGTCCAACATACCATGAGAAAATTCTATCTATTTGTATTGATTGTTGCACCAAAGCATGAATGAAGGACATTAATTTAGCTAATTCTTTAGCAATTGGAGTCATCCTCTTGACTCCATCTGGTATCCAGGGGTTCTTACTCATGGCCTCCCTGTATTTCTCTAGTTTTTATAGTCTCATTGGTGCTGACTCAAGCTGCCTAACCCTGCACAGGGCAAAGTGGGGGTAGGTGTCTCTCCTTGCCTCTGCTGTGTTTACTGATTAACTGAGCCCTGTGCCTGATTTTTACCTGTGATCAATACACCTACTTTCTTTTTACTGACACCCTATGGCTGCTGGGTGAGGACCCAGCCAGGCAAACTGTTCCCCCCTCCAGTAAGGTTTTTCTCAGCAAAGAAAGGTATGCTGTTTAACTTGGGGGTTTGCTACCCTCCACTTGAACTGTTTTTATTTTCTGTCCACCTCTTGTGAACTGTTCTCTAGGATCCAAAGCCCTTTAGAGGCTTCGTAGCACAGAATCTGGCTTTGGTATTCTGTTTAATTAATGTTTTTTTGGTGGATAAAAAATATCCTTCTGACAGATCTCATGCCTGTTAGTCAAAGGAAGCAGTAAAGCAGGTCCCATAAGGTGTCACTGCCAGAGAGATGCCAGTGGGAACACCTGTGTGTCATCCTCTGTGTAGGTTCCCAGTGAAGTGGCCTATTCTCTGAGTTCTACTATTCTTTCTGGTGTTTAGATGGATCAATCTTTCTGCTGGTGGCTCTTTGTCCATCTTTATATTCCAAGGGCAGACACATCTTACAGGCACCCCAAGTTGGTTGTGGCTCAGTCTGTGGGGACATACAAGCAAACCATTTTCCCATAGTGAGTAAAGGATTGTTTTGTTTTGTTTTTTATTTCCTTGCCCCAACATTGTACCCTGCCATAACACCAATAGCATTAATTATGACCTGTTAGAGGGTTCCAAAGTTTATGAATTGTAGTTGTCATATTTGATTTAAAAATCAAAAATTAACATCTTTATAGCAGGGAGTGTTCTGTTAACCTCTTCCCAGAGGTAGTCATATTCACCTCCCACTTTTTGTATTAGCACCATGAATAGGCCAATCTCTCTTGTTTTTTGACTCATATTTTGATCTATAATTTTTTAATTAATTTTATTTATTTTTGTATGTGTATGAATGTACTGTCTGCATGCAAGTTTGTGCACCCGTGTCATGCAATGCTGCGGAGGTCAGAAGAGGGTCTCAGATTCCCCTGGAACTGGAGTTCTCCTGGAATTGGAGTTTTGGACAGTTCTCGGCCACCATGTGGGTGCTGGGGATCGAACCCAGGTCCTCTGAAAGAGTGGTCGGTGCTCTTAACTGCTAGGCCATCTCTCTAGCCCTGATATATAAATTTTTAGAAGTTGTATTACATACCCATAGAAATGAACCAAGTTGTAAAGCTACATTAAGCCTATCCAAATTCTCTCCCATTGGATCGTATAATGTTGGTTCGAGGAGGCAAAACCCAGTCCCTTTTTCAGTCAAATTATCTTTGTAGGCAAAAGAAATATCATAGTAAATATTTGTACAATATGGAAAATTATGGAGAACACTTATGTACATTGAAATCCAAAGCTGTCACTGGGAATCCAATACAAATTAGTAGTAGATCAAATATTAACAGCAATTTGTATTTTCTCTTTTTTTGGTCTTTTTGAGACAGGTTCTCTCTGTAGCCCCAGCTGTCCTGAAACTCACTCTGTAGACCAGGCTGGGGCTGAACTCACAAAGATTCACCTGCCTCTGCCTCCCAAGTGCTAGGATTAAAGGTGTGCACCACCACACGTGGAAACAATTCATATCTTCAATTAGCTAAAGCATGTAGCCATTTTTATATTGAAAATATTTAGTCAATTTCATTTAACGCTGTTAAATTTTCTGACACCGAAAGCTCAAATTAGTCTGAATTAACAGGGATCAGGCTTTATTAGGGAGAGAAATGGAAAGGAAGGAGACATGGGAAGAGAAAGACCAAAAGAACGGGTTGCATGCATGTAGTGAAGAAGTGAGAAGTGTTCCTCCCAGGCAGTATATAAGGGGAAGAGACAAGAGATAGTAAAGTGGTAGAATATGGATGTGCTGGATAGCTTTAGGGTCAACTTGACACACCTGGGTTGAGGGAGCCTCAGCTGGGGAATTGGCTCCATTGGATTGGCCTGTGGCCACATCTGTGGAGTATTGTCTTGATTGTTGAGCAGTGTGGGAGGGCCCAGCCACTATGGGTGGTGCCACACTGGGCAGGTTGTTGTGTACTGTATAAGAGGTCAGGCTGGGCATAGGCCAGGGGAGCAAGGCAGTGAACAGCATTCCTCCATGGCCTGTGCTTCAGCTTCTGCCTCCAGGTTCCTGCCCTGAGTTCCTGCCTTGGGCTCCCTAAGGGATGAACTGTGACCCAGGAGATGTAAACTGAATAAACCCTTTCCTCCCCAAGTTGGTGTCGGTCAGAGTGTTTTGTCACAGCAATGGAAGATAAACTAGGACCAAAATTGGTACCAGGAGTGGGGTATTGCTCTGACAGACCTTACCTTGGTGTTTTGGGGAAGCATTGTGGAGGCATTTGGAACTTTGGGCTGGGAAGATCTTTGAATGCCTAAAGATCATTGCGTGGAGTTTGGAGCAGTTTTGCTGAAGGAGTTATAGAAGATGGAGGCCTGGCTTGTGAAGTTTCAAAGGGAAGCAGAGATCATCTGGGCTGTGTAATCTGTGGGTTCTGGTCATCTGCGGCTGAAGAATCAGCTGTAAGTAACAAGAGACCAGAACCTGAAGTGAAATTTTTGTTGTACTGGGACAATTGATGCTGGTTAGCTGGGGCTGAAAAATCAGCTGTAAGTAACAAGAGACCAGCATCACTGAGGCAAAATCTTCTGGGAAGAATGTCTTCAGGGTCAGCACACAGAAGCTGTGATCCAGAAGGGGCCTGAGCCTCCATATCAAGCCAGAAGCAGGACTTGGTAACATGTAAGAGTCTCCTATATGGTTCCAGTGTTAAAATTTGAGAGGGTCACAGAGAGCAGCTGAGGATTGGCACTATGAGAGGTCAGGAAAGACCATTGGTGGAAGAGTGCACCTCAGTTGCAGTGAAGACCCTGGGATTGCAGGGGTCATGGAGAGAAGCTGAGGCTTTGCACCAGGAGAGGTCAGAAGAGACCATTGGTAAAGGTGCAACCTCAGTTTCAGTGGTGACCCCAGCTTTTTGGAGATGCCGGAACCTTGGGACAACCACCAAGAGCAGCGGCAGGTGTGGAATGGAGCTGGCCTGGGTCTGTGAGATGAGCTGTGTGTGCTGTGGATGGCAGAGTCAGAGACGGGGAGCTACCGAAACCCTTTGGAGCCCAGAAGATCGTGAGTGAGTCCCAGGTGTCCAGCCTTGAGCTACTTTGCTGGACTTAGGTTTTGTTTGAGAGTGGCTGATTCTTCCCTTTGAAATAAGACAGTTCTTGTTTTGGATTTTGCAACAGCCCACAGTTAAGAGACTTTTAATAGACTGTGAACTTTTTAAGTGTTGGGACATTTTAAGGACTGTGGGGCTTTTAAGGTTGTACTGTCTTAGGTTGTGATTAATGTTAACATCATACTTTGGGGATAAGAACTGGAAAGATGGTGGTTTAATAGTGATGTGTTTTGTGTGTCATGTTGACAAGAGGTCGATTGTGCTGGATAGCTTTAGTGTCAACTTGACACACCTGGGTTGAGGGAGCCTCAGCTGGGGAATTGGCTCCATTGGACTGGCCTGTGGCCACATCTGTGGAGTATTGTCTTGATGGTCGAGCAGTGTGGGAGGGCCCAGCCACTATGGGTGGTGCCACCCTGGGCAGGTTGTTGTGTACTGTATAAGAGGTCAGGCTGGGCATGGGCCAGGGGAGCAAGCCAGTGAACAGCATTCCTCCATGGCCTGTGCTTCAGCTTCTGCCTCCAGGTTCCTGCCCTGAGTTCCTGCCTTGGGCTCCCTAAGGGATGAACTGTGACCCATGAGATGTAAGCTGAATAAACCCTTTCCTCCCCAAGTTTGTGTCAATCAGAGTGTTTTGTCACAGCAATGGAAGACAAACTAGGACCATGGACAATTGCAGCCAGGTGAAAGTCGGATCAGTGATCAGCAGTTAGTCTTCTCTGATGCCCTGCATAAGCTTTCTTATGTCACCTTCTCAAATGTGGGTTCTTGACAAAAGAGGAGAGTGGGGGTCATTCACCCCATCTTAATTCTTACCAGAGGGACTCCAACCTATTATCCAGGACTCTTAGGATATAAAAGGGTCCAGTAGATCTAACTACTTCCAGCTGAATCAGGGCATTGATAAGAGGAGTAGAGAGTAGGCAGGGCTATAGGTACGAGGATTTAAGATGTGATGACCACTCTAGAAACCTCCTGGATGTGTTCCTGCTAGAAACAGAAGAGATTGGATGCTAAGGTTGAAAAAAATGTTTCCTGGTTAAGATTAGAGAGGATCCACTTACTGTTAGATGGTCTTGATCAGAGGACAGGGTATAGATATGGGCTTGCTATTGTCATCCATCCAGGTCCCCTGAAAATATCCCAGGCCACATCATCACCCAGTTGGGTGGAGACTGGGACTGTCCTGGACTGAAGCTGCCCCAAACCAGGAGAAGCATCAGCAATGCCAGTGTCCAGGAGCCCAGCAGCTGAAGGAGCAGCAAAGACGACTGCACAGGGTTCAGTCCAACAGATCTCCAGGGACCCTGGAGTCAATTACTTGAAGAACAATTGCTCCCTCCTCCCCCCAGTAATAGAGTGAGCAGGTCAGTGAGCATGGACCACAGCAAGACAGGGGCAGGAGGGCACCTATCTGCATGAAAGCAGAAATTCACTCAGAAGAAAGAGATAGGACAGTCTGCCAACAGGGGATCAGAAGCCAGCAGGCCATGCTTGATAAAGAAAGGCCACCCATAAAAGGACTGGAGTCAGAGAGAGAGGGGTCGGCAGGGAGGCAGGTTAGAGCAATGGGAAGGAGCTAGGGTCAAGGCAACCAGAGCTTGACAGAGAGTTTTGTGAGCTGCTGCCCGACTATGCCACTGCAGCCACTGTGGGACATGCAATCTCCAGGAGATGTACAGAGCTTCTGACATGAGTTTGACGACCCTGGAGATGAAGGCCAGGCCACCGTCCATCTAGATGGTGAGTGAAGCTCCAAAGTGTGGACTCCATGCGTGTCTGTACTACCACATCTGCAGTGTCTCTAGAAATTGGAAATTCCTTGTCCTGCATGCCCAATTGATATCCACAGAGCTGCTGCAGCATATATGGAGTGCCCCCTGTGAGGTAGAATTGGCCCAGATCTAGCAGAATAAATGTCTGCAAGATATAAACTCAGAGATTGTCATGGTCAAGAAATGGCTTAAGAAATCAGAACAGAGCCTCAGTGTCAATATGCAGGGCTTGGTGAGTAACAGGAATGAGAAGTTCCAGAGAAAGCTGCAAGAAAACCAGGCAGAGTACACAGTGAGTCTGGAGTAAAGTAAGTTTGAGAGCCTCTTGAATAAGTTCAGCTGGTGCTGCAAGAGCTCTCAGAAAATACACCATGACAAGCTGAGGCAAAGCAAATTTGAGAGCCTCTTAACTAAGTTTGGTTGTTACTGCTAGAGCTCTCAGATGGAGTTGCCATCTATGGAGAGTAAGATCTACACTTCTGCCGAGGAAACACCGGACAGATCATAGCAGAACTGGTCATCAGTAATTCTGAAGGATAGTGGGCTGGCTCAGGCTGTGACTCAAATCTGTATGTTCCAGGCAGATGAGGGACCCAGGGGTGCCTAATGCATCAGAGGAGTTGGTCACTGATGTGATATCAGCCCTTACCCAGGAAGGATCCAGAAACCTGGAGGGACAGCCTGAGTCCTGGAAGAGGTACATGTAGCTCAAAGAGGACTTGGTGTAAAGGGTCCAGGAGAGCCAAAATAAAGGCAGTCAGAAGGGCAGCTCACAAAATGCACTGGGATGACAACCTCATTGATAAGTCAGAAGCTCAGTAGGTGCCAGAGGGCTCACAAAGTAGAATAAAGTGCACCTGGGATAAAAGGCAAATAGTCCATGGCAGTAAGTTTCAAAAATCAGAAACATGCCTGGGAGGAAAAGAGGTGGAACCCTAGAGGCATACCAGAACAAATGGGTGGCAAAAGGCAGTCACAGGGGTGGAAATGTTGCAGATCTGAGCGTCTACAGGATCATGGAGGACAGAAACTGAACAATCCAGAGTGGAAGCCTGAGAGGCTATCAGAGGCAAAAATGGTGAGAGTCTGGAGAGGGTGCAAGGCACAGTGAAACAGTTGTACGGAAGTGACTGAGAATGTTCCGAAAGCATGGAACTGAGTACAGGACAATAGTATTTATAAACCAAGATCAAGAGAGAAGGACAAAAGCACAACATATAATGTTGGAAGAAACCTGGGCTGGTAATTGCATGGGCCAGGGCAACAGGACATACACAGTAAACCAACAGAAACAGCCTGAAAAATACAACAAATCAGATTGCCAGTTTAGATCTTACTCTTTTTTTTTTTAATTAGTTTTTATTGATGCTTTGTGCATTTCATACATTTTTTCCAATTCAGTTCAGGCTTATTTCCCTTTCCCTCCCCCCCCACCCCCACCCCATCCCAGATCATGCATTCTGCCATAACTGTCCTGCATCTTTCTCTCAGTTTTTTTTTTTCATTTTAAGAAGAACGTGGGTTCATTTTCAGACTTTGAAAGAGGTTCAAGGCAAAATTAATTTCAAAGAACCTTAAAGTAGCTGTTTCTTGATAGGCACATATGATACAATTTTAACAGAAGATTTATGGTAAAGTTTGTAGGGAAAATGTGCACTTAACTAAAGGTTTGTGGTAAACTATTACCAGAGCACTCAAAGTCTGAAAAAGCTCAGGAAAAAAAAAAGCTGAGGGACCAATAGGTGTCTCAACCAAGGCCCTGCCAGAACCATCTGGCTGGCATTGAAATAAAACATTTTTCCAGAAACGAATACTCTGCTGATAAAGGAACTTTTGAAAACTGTAGCCTGAGAAGAAAAAGGCCAGAGAGAAACAGAAAAACTGGTCCAGACTCCTTAGTCTAGAGCCAGGAGAGTGAGAGAGGAGTTGGTGGTCATAGCCCAGACAGTTCTCCACACTTTGGGTGGCATCCCACTATTCTAAGGGGGAAGAGAGGGGCCTTCTGGAGGCCAGAGAGTTATCTTGTGGGTCTGTGGGCCACCCTGAATAGCTGACCACTGCAGGAAAAGAGAGGAAGAATAAAAACAGTACCTTTGAAGGTACAGAAATAGAAAACCTGGTCCTGGCTCACAAGCAGAGGAACTGGCGGGGAAAAATTCTAACCTCTTTTTCACCTGGGTGAGGTCATGCAGAATAAATGAAACAGGAATCCTAGCAGTGTGTGCAAAGAGACCAGGTAGGGGGTTGTGAGGCAGAAATGCAAATAGAACAGAAAATGTATGGTACAAAGAAAAGGGATGACCAGGAAGGAAAACCAAGGGAATGTTTGGGGGCTCAGTCTCTGGCAGAATAGTTGGAGCCAAGCATCTGTCCACAGATGAAAGTATATTGGAGAGTCAGTAAAACGAATTGCATCAGCAGGGGTGAGAGGAATTATGGTGAAAAACGAAAGAAGTAAGTTGCAGGGAAAGTAAGCCATCAGAGAGGGAATAAGCCAGGGGAATGTTTGGGAGTTCAGTCTCCAAGCATTTACGACTGGAAGAGGAAGAAGGATGTAAAGGGTAATGAAAGATAGATTTTGACCCAGAGTTGCCCATGTCCAAGCCTAAAGATCATTGGAGATGTTTAGTAGAGGAGAGCGTCCTCTGAATGCTACAAGAGACTGAGGTGTGGGGAAGGTGTGGGGAGGACATGGGATGGATGTCTCCAGTCCAGCAAGACCCCTCACAACCGAAATCCTTCCCAAAATGGAAGATGGCGACTGGAAAGGAAAAGTGTCCATGGCTACAACTGGGAAGGAAGATGGCAACTGAAAAGGGAAGAAAGGGAGAAGGGAGTGTCCGTGGTTACAACCAGGAGGGCATGGATCCCAATTGGGAAGGAAAGATATCCATGAGTCGCCGCCTACACAAAAGCATGGGTTGTAACTAGGGAGGAAGAATGCCTGAGGGTCACCACCTAAAGAGCTTCTCCTGGCATTGCAACGGCTTTCAGACAGGGGCCCTGAGAGTGAGGAAACAGGAAAGGACTGACCCTAGGTCAGAAGACAGGTGCATCAGGAAGGGAAAGCTAATGGCTCTGTGGGCAAAATTGTGAGTAGGGAGGTGGTGACTCCCAGGCTCTACCACGCCAGGAAATCTCTGATTTCCATGGCCTACCTGCTGATGGATTCTGAACCAGGCCAGGAAACCCCTAGTTTTCTCCATGTGTTCCCAATTCTCCAGCCCTCTATCCAACCAGCCAATCGTGGGAGCCAGCCACAGGGCACAAAGTAGGAGTGAAGAGGAGAAAAAGATTAATCGCAATGAGCCAGGATTGCGGGATTTCGCATACCTGAATTTCTCCAAGATTTCTTCAAGCTCTAATTTTGGGGACACCAGTTGTGGTAGTTCCTGGTCATTTCCATGGTGGCACAGAACATGCAGAAACCACAGCACACACGGAACCATGGCAGGATGTAAATATAAGTACAAAATGGCGCTCTATTCAAATGCAAAAGATCATTACATAGGCAGCATGACATCATCACCCAGAGACCAATCCCAGACCTCTGTCTTATCACATCCCAATTCATGAGCATAGCCAGAGAAATCCTGTGACTCTCGCTTGTGCCTCTGGGAAACACTGGCTGGAAATGTTTGCTCATGCCTACCTAAGCTCAAATCAGGCACACCCACAGTAAATACAGAAGCAACCTAAGTAGTGTGCAGCATGAGAAAGTAGGACAGAGAGTTCTTTGGGCAAATGGCCGAGAGTGGAACAGCTGGACCAAGGTGTGTGTAGCTTTTAAAGGAACTTCCACACTGATTTCCATGTGGGGTTTACCAGTTCTCCCTCCTGCCCTAATTAACTTGTTCCCTTTTCCTCGATTGGAGACTAGTATTACTTATCTTTGTTTTCTTTTTCATGTTGGGCTAAGATTAAATCTCATTGTAGAATTTATATGCTATTCCATAATGGATAAACATGTTAAACATTAAAATTTTTCAATGTCATTTGTATTTCGTCTTTTAAGAATTCTTTGTTTAGGCCACATCTGGTGGTGCATGCCTTTAATCCCAGCACTTGGGATGCATAGGCAGGCAGATCTCTGGATCTCTGTGAGTTTGAGGCCAGCCTGGTGGTCCACGTAGTGAGTTCCAGAACACCTGGAGTTACAGGAAAACCTGTCTCAAAAAGACCTTAAAAAAAAGAATGCTCTGTTTAATTCCATGTCCCATTTTTTTAAAAAAATGTGTTGTCTGTCTCCTTGATGTTCATTTTAATGAGCTCTTTATATAGTGGAGACATTATTCCTCCATCAAATATACAATTGGTAAATATTTTTCTTTTTTCTTTCTTTATTTTTTAAAGGATTCTACAATATAAGAGCACAGTTGTTTTCAGATCACATTGACGTTGCTCAGTTTGCCATACAATTAGGTAATTGGTGCTAGCATCCACAGATGAGGGATACCATTCTTCATTTGTTTTTCTTGGACTGTGTTACTTCACTCTGTTGCCGACCGTTCCCGGCTGCCTGCTACCAGCTAACTCTCCTCGGGGGGTCGCGGGTTTCTGGGAGAGTCCCTTTGGCAGGAAAACACAGGGAAGCTTGAACGGCGTGTAGAAATGAAGAACTAAGGGAAGTTTTCCAGATCTACAGCAACTTTATTGAACAGGGGCAGTGATTATATAGTGATCTTTGGGAGAGGGAAGAACAAAGGATTTTGGCAAAGCTTCACAATTACATAGGTAGGTAAAAAAGTCAAGATTTACACATTAACTAAAAAGCTCAGAGCACTCAGAGCAGGAAACTAAAACATCACAAAGTTTGGTTAGGAAATAAACTTTCTTTGAAGTAAAATGTAGAAATCTTAAGACAACCTTTACTGAGGAAATAACATCTAAGAAGACAAGTCATAATTGAAAAGTCATAGCTCACAGAGTAGTAACTACAAAGTTCTTTAACAGCAGTTATTGGTCTTATGGCTCCATTTGAGGCTAGAGTAAATACAATCCTGAAAGTTTAATAGTTTTTTTAAGTTTTTATTGAATGTAAAACCTTATTCCTATAGTATCCTAAGTACTATTATCGTTTTCTAACTCTGAACTGATAATCTAAGGTTTAAATTTTTACTCGAGAAACCAAGAGCTGTCCCCATTGTTTGCTCCAGCTAACAGCTTGTTTTTTGTCAGATAAGTGGACTGGTGTAAGGAGACTTAGCTCTATCTTGCTTTACTGGGATGTTAGAATTCAGGCTTTAACAAAGAGGAATGTCTTATCTACTCTTTGGGACCGAGGAAAAGGAATTCTTTTTTTGGTTGGTTTAGGGGAATTTTTGTTTTAACCTGTAATGAAGAGATGTATTTTCATCTACATTTTTACCACTGGAATCTTCTGTTTTCTTTCTTTACAGGACAGTCATGTAAGGCAAAACATTATTGTCCATGCCAATTTTTTGTTTTTTTCTTGAGCTGAACGCAAGTTTTAACCTTCCATATACATACAGCCTAGACATTACATTGTTTGTTAAGGAGAAAGGTCTATTTTTTACTTGGATCTGCAGAAAGATTCTTGCTGCCAGGAAAAACCCTGTGCCCAAGAGAGGCTATTTTAATTGCCAATTCTTGACACATTCAAAAGGTTTATTTTGTATCTATAAGCTGGCTTTAAGAAAAGATCTTTATGTGCTCAGTGTTATGCTAAGTCCAACACCAGAAAAACGTAATATCCTAGGAAAGCATCTCAATCTCGGGGTGATCTTAGCCGGGTATTCTGCCAGGGACCTCCAGGGGGTCCAGCCCCTTGGGACCTTATTCCCCCGCCTGTTTATGAATATGATTTCTCATATTACTTTACACAAGCGACACTGGAGTTGGCGTGGCAAACGCGGACGTGGATGCCGCATCACTCAGCATACCTTCTAGCTCCAAACATTTACCTGCAAAGTTCATGATGTCATCTTATTTTCTGCTGCATAGAAATCCATTGTGTAGATGTACCACATTTTCTCTATCCACTCTTCAGTTGAGGGGCATTTGGGTTGGTTCCAGCTACTTGCTATTGTGAACAGAGCTGCAGTAAACATGGCTGTGCATGTATCTCTGCAGTAAGAAGAGTCTTGTGGGTACATACCCAGGAGTAGTATGGCTGGGTCAGGTGACAAGTTCATTCCCAGTCTTCCAAGGGTTCTCCACACTGCTTTCCATAGTGGCTGTAACAGTGCACATTCCCACCAGGAGTGGATGAGTGTTCCTCTTTCCCCACAACCTCTCTAGTACTTGGTATCATTTGTTTTCTTGATCCTAGCCAATCTTACTTGAGTAAGATGATATCATAAAATGGTTTTAATTTGCATTTCCTTAATTATTAGCAACATTGAACACTTCTTAAGATGTTTCTCAACCATCTCTAATTCCTCATTTGTGAAGTCTCTGTTCAGCTCTTTGCTCCATCTATTGAGTGGGTCATTTGTTTTCTTTCTTCTTTGTTTTTTCAGTTTATATATTCTGGAAATCAACACTTTGTCAAATGTATTTGTGGTGAAGGATTCCCTCCACTCTGTGGGTTTTCTCTTCACTTCCTTGATGGTTTCTTTTGATGTACAGAAGCTTTTGTGTTTAATGAGGTACCATTTGTCAATTGTTGACCTTAATTCTAGCACAGCTGCTGTCTGATTTAGGAAGGCTTTTCCTGGGCTGGAGAGATGGCCTAGCGGATAAGAGCACTGGCTGCTCTTGCAGAAGACCCGGGTTCGATCCTCAGCACCCACATGGCGGCCAAGAACCATCTGAAACTCCAATTCCAGGAGAACTCCAGTTCCAGGGGAATCCGACACCCTCTTCTGACCTCCAGGGCATTGCACGACACGGGTGCACAAACCTGCATGCAGACAGTACATTCATACACATAGAAAAATAAATAAAATTAAAAAAAATTTTTAAAAAGGAAGTCTTTTCCTATGCCTATACATTATAGTCTGCAGTCAACATTTTCTTCTATTGCCTTCAGAGTTTGGTGTTTCACGTTGAGTTCTTTAATCCATCTGGAGTTGAATTTGTACAGGGTGAGAGGTAGAGAGTTAATTTGAATTTTCTACAAGTGGTGGTCCAGTTTTGCCAACACCACTTGATGAAGATGCTGTCTTTGCTGCATTGTGTCTTCTTGGATTCCTTGTCAAATATGAGGTGACTGAAATTGTATGTGCTCAAGTTTGGATATTCAGTTTTGTTCCATTGGTCAACAGGTCTGTTTCTGAGCCAGTACCAAGTTGTTTTTATGACTAAAGCCTTGTAGTATAGTTTGAAGTCTGGTATAGAGCTCCCCCTTATATTGCTCTTTTTGCTCAGGGTTGTTTTGGCTATTCAGGATCTTTTGTTTTTCTAAATGAAATTAAGGACTTTTTTCCAAGCCTGTGAAGAAACTCTTGGGGATTTTAATTGGTATTTCATTAAATCTATACAAGAGTTTGGGTAGAATGCACATTTTTACTGTATTAATTTTCCCAATCCATGAGCATCTTCGGATGTCTTCTTCAATTTCCTTCTTCAGAGGTTAAAAATTTTTGTTGTAGAGTTCATTGGTGTCTTTGTTTAGGTTTGTTCCTAGGTATGTTATTGTTTTTGATGCTATTGTGAGTGGGAAAGTCTCCTTGAAGTCCTTCAGTTGCTTGCTGTTGGTGTAAAGAAAGGCTACAAATTTTTCTAGTTTAATTTTGTATCCTGCCACTTTACTGAAGCTCTTAATCATTTCTAGGAGTTTTCTGGTGGATTTTTTAGCATCTCTTAAGTAAAAAATCATATCATCAGCAAAAAGTGGTACCTTGACTTCCTCTTTTCCAATTATTAATCCTTTAATTTCCTTTTCTTGTCTTATTACCCTAGCAAGTGTTTCAAGAACTATATTGAAGAGGAGTGGTGAGAGGGTCAACCTTGCCAAGTTCCTACCTTTAAAGGGATACTTCTGTCATTTCCAAATTTAGGATGATATTGGCTGTGGGTTTCCTGGATATGGCTTTGATTACATAGAGAAATGATCCCTCCAATCCAATTCCCTCTAGGATTTTAAGCATGAAGGGATGCTGGATTTTGTCAAAGGCTTTTTCTGCGTCAATTGTGATGATTGTGTGGTTTGTCTTTCAGGCCATTTATATGCTTGATATTTATTGATTTTTGTGTGTTGAACCATCACTGCATCTCTAGTATGAATCCAACTTGGTCATGATGGATGATCTTCTTGATTTGGGTCTGTATGCAATTTACAAGTATCCTGTTTAGAATTTTTGCATCTATGTTTATTAGTAAGATGGGTCTATAGTTCTCCTTTTTGTTTGTATCTTTGCCTGGTTTTGGTAATAGAGTGAAGCTGGCTTCATAGAAGGAATTTGGTAGAATTCCCTCAAGATTTTCTTTTAATTGTTTAGGTGGTTTCTTACTCAGCACTTATGTGAAGGTCCTTGACTCAATTGGAGTTGGGTTTTGTGCAAGGTGAGAAACAGACATCTAGTTTCATTTTGCATGTAGTTGTCTTTTTATATCTTCAAAATTTGAGGAAGTTTTCAACAAATTTCTTTCAATTAATAAGCATGGGAAAGCTTTCGTCTGGTATTTTCTTCAATTCAGTTTTTCATTATCTTAAGTTTTTCCTTTTTGAGCTAAGAAAGAATAAAAATTTGAAATTGGATGTTCCTTTGTGAGATATATATATATATATATATATATATATATATATTTAAGAATGTAATTTCTAGCCGGTTGTCATGTAGCATGCCTTTAATCCTAATGCTTGGGAGGCAGAGGCAGGTGTATATTTGTGAGTATAAGGCCAGCCTGGTCTACTGAGTGGTTCCAGGACAGCTAGGGCTACAAGGANGAAAGAAAGGGGTTTAATTTCATTCTTCTACAAGAGGTGATCCAGTTTTGCCAACACCACTTGCTGAAGATGCTGTCTTTTCTCCATTGTGTCTTCTTGGCCCCCTTGTCAAATATGAGATGGCTGAAGTTGTATGTGTTCAGGTTTGGATCTTCGGTTTTGTTCCATTGGTCAACAGGTCTGTTTTTGTGCCAGTACCAGGCTGTTTTTATGACTATAGCCCTGTAGTATAGTTTGAAGTCTGGTCCTGGCATATGGGCTTCTCCTTGCCTGTAATCCAATGTGAGTCCTAAATGCCTCTTCACTGTGTTGAAGGCTTGCTTTGCTTGCCTCCTTCAGATGCCTTCGTAATCCCAGTGGGCTAGGGGGTGTGGGTGGCTTTTAGCCTGTGCCCCAGTACCTTCTGCTCGTCTCGGGAGATCTCAGATCTCAAGATTCACACAACCCTACCTTTAATACCAGCTTGGAGGATAACTCCACCCTCACAGCCATGAAAGCCAATTAAGCCAAAGACAGCTGGATTAACAGATCAACAATTAATTCTTGCGCAGCTGCTGTCTGATTTAGAAAGTCTTTTCCTACGCCTATGTCTTGTAGTCTACTGCCAACTTTTTCTTCTATGCCTTCAGAGTTTGGGGTTTCACATCGAGGTCTTTAATCCATCGGGAGTTGACTTTTGTACAGGGTGAGAGGTAGGGGTTCAATTTCATTCTTCTACAAGTGGTGATCCAGTTTTTTCAACACCACTTGCTGAAGATGCTGTCTTTTCTCCATTGTGCCTTCGTGGCCGCCTTGTCAAATATGAGATGGCTGAAATTGTATGTGCTCAAGTTTGGATCTTCACTTTTGTTCCATTGGACAATAGGTCTGTTTTTGTGCCAGTACCAGGCTGTTTTTATGACTGTAGCCCTGTAGTATAGTTTGAAGTCTGGTATAGAGATTCCCCCTGTGTTTCTCTTTTCACTCAGGTTTGTTTTGGCTATTTGGGGTCTTTTTTTTCCAAATGAAATTAAGGACTTTTTTTTCCTAGCCTGTGAAGAAACTCGTGGGGATTTTAATTGGGATTGCATTAAATCTATACAAGAGTTTGGCTAGGATGGATGTTTTTACTACATTAATTTTCCCAATCCATGAGGATGGGAGGTTTTTCCATCTTATGATGTCTTCTTCAATTTATTTCTTTAAGAGTTTAAAATTTTTGTTGTAGATATCTCTGGCATCTTTGATTATGTTTGTTCCTAGGTATTTTATTGCTTTTTAGGCTATTGTGAGTGGGAAGGTCTCCTTGAATTCCTTCCTCAGTTGCTTGTTGTTGGTGTAAAGAAAGGCTACTGAATTTTTAGGTTAATTTTGTATCCTTCCACTTTGCTGAAGGTGTTAATCATTTCTAGGAGTTTTCTGGTGGAGTTTAGCATCCCTTAAGTAAACAATCATATCATCAGCAAAAAGGGATAGCTTGACTTCCTCTTTTCCAATTAGTACTACTTTAATTTCCTTTTCTTGCCTTATTGCCCTAGCAAGAATTTCAAGCACTATATTGAAGAGGAGTGGTGACAGAGGAAGCCTTGCTGAGTTTCTAACTTTAAAGGGAATGTTTCTATCTTTTCCCCATCTAGGATGATAATGGCCATGGGGTTCCTGTATATCTCTTTGATTACATTGAGGAATGGTGCCTCCAGTCCAATTCCCTCTGGGACTTTAAGCATGAAAGGATGCTGGATTTTGTCAAAGAATTTTTCTGCATCAATTGAGATTATGGTGTGGTTTTTGTCTTTCATCCCATTTATATGCTTGATGATATTTATTGATTTTCATATGTTGAACCATCTCTGGTGTGAATCCAACTTGGTCACAAAAGATGTTCTTCTTGATGTGGGTCTGTATGTGATTTGCCAGTATCCTGCTTAGAATTTTGGCATCTGTGTTCATTAGGGAGATGGGTCTATAGTTCTATTTTTTGGTTGTATCTTTGCCTAGTTTTGGTAATAGAGAAATGCTGGCTTCATAGAAGGAATTTGGGAGAATTATCCATGTTTTTATCCTTTCAGTAGTAATTGTTGTAAGTCTTTTTGAAATGTTTTATAGAATTCTGCCATGAAACCATCTGGGCCTGGGCTTTTTTTAGTTGGGATTTTTCTTATAACATCTTCAATTTCTTTATATATTATGGGTCTGTTTAAGCTGTCGAACTCTTTTTGGTTGAGCTTTGGTGATTCCCAGGATTTCAGATATTCATCTATTTCTTCTAGATTTTCAAACTTAGTAGTGTTAAGGTTTTTGAATTATTCCCATATGATTTTCTGGGTCTTTTCCTTGACTGTTGTGATATTTCCCTTTTCATCCCAGATTGTATTGATTTGGAGTTGTTCCTTCTTTCTTTTGGTTAACTGGGCTAGAGGTCTGTCTATCTTGTTTATCCTTTCAACAAACCTACTTTTAATTTCATTGATTTTTTGTATGGTTTTCTTTGTTTCTATTTCATTGATTTCTGCTCTGATTTTTGTTATTTCTTCCTGTCCGTTGCATTTAGGGATCATCTGTTGTTGCCTCTCAAGTGCTTTTAGCTGCAGAGTTAGATCGTTCATTTGTGCTCTTTCTTTTTTTCTAATGTAGGCACCCAGGGCTATAAACTTCCCTCTTAGCACTGCTTTTCAGGTATCCCATAGGTTTTGTTGTGGTATATTATCATTGACATTCAGTTCCAGGAATGCTTTTATTTCTTTATCTCTTCCTTGACCTCTTACATTCATTATTCAAGAGTGTGTTGTTTAGTCTCCATGTGTTCTTGTAGATAGTAGGGCTTATCCTGGTGTTGATATTGAGCTTTATTGCACTGTGGTCTGATAGAATGCATGAAATTATTTCAATCTTTTTGTATTTGTGGAGGTTTCTTCTGTGTCCCAGTATGTGGTCGATTTTGGAGAATGTTCCATGGGGTGCTGAGTAGAAAGTGTATTCTCTGGTATTAGGGTGGAATATTCGGTAGAGGTCTATGAGGTCCATTTGGTGTATCATATCGTTCAGTTCAGATGTCTCTCTGTTTATTCTTTGTCCTGTTGACCTATCCAAAGGACTCAGTGGGGTATTGAAGTCCCCTACTATGAGTGTACTGGGGTTAGTGTGTGACTTGTGGTCCTGGAGAATTGTCTTTATAAAGTTTGGTGCACCAGAGTTTGGGGCATATATATTCATAATTGTGAAATCTTCTTGGTGAATTGTTCCTTTGATAAAAATGTAATGGCCTTCTTTGTCTCTTCTGATTTCTTTTACTTTGAAGTCTATTTTGTCTGATATTAAAATAGCAACACCTGCTTTCTTTTTGGTACCATTTGCTTGGAATATTTTTTTCCATCCTTTCACTTTAAGGTGGTGCCTGTCCTTGAAGGTAAGATGTGTTTCTTGTAGACAGCATATCGATGGATTCTGTTTCCTAATCCAATCTCCCAGTCTATGTCTTTTGATTGGGGAATTTAGTCCATTAATATTTAAGGTTATGACTGATAGGTTTGTGTTGCTTCCTTTTGCCTTATTATCCATTTGCGGTTTTGGTTTAGGTTTCTACTTCTGCAGTTATGCTTTTATTGATTTCTCTTTCTAGGTGCCTGGGGTTGGTTGCTCCTTTCTTCTGTTCTTTGAATTGCTTCAAGTATTCTCTGAAGGGTTGGTTTTCCGGACATGTATTCTTTCATCTTGTTTATGTCATGGAAGGTTTTTCTCTCTCCTTCAACTATAATTGACATTTTTGCTGGGTATAGTAACCTGGGTTGGCATCTATTGTCCTTTAACACTGGGAATGCTTTGCTCCACGTTCTTCTTGCTTTCATAGTTTGCATTGAGAAGTCAGTTGTAATTCTGATAGGTTTCCCCTTATAGGTCACTTGTTGTTTTTCTCTTGTGGCTTTAAGGATTTTGTCTTTGTTTTGGGTGTCTAGCATTTTAACTATGATGTGGCGTGGAGAATTTCTTTTCTGATCTTGTCTGTTTGGAGTTCTATGTGCTTCTTGTATTGGTATTGGTTTGTCTTTTTTTAGTTTGGGGAAGTTTTCATCTATTATTCTGTTGAAGATCTGATCAATACCATTCTCTTGGGATTCTTCTCCTTCCTCTATTCCTATGATGTGGAGGTTTGATCTTTTCATAGTGTCCCATAGTTCCTGGTTGTTCCACTTTTGTGTATTTTTAAATTTTTCATAATCTTTCCTTGAGGTTTTTAGTTGTTCTGTGTTATCTTCCAGGTCTGATATTCTTTGTTCTGCTTCCTCCATTCTGCTTCTGAGGCTTTTTCCATTCCTTTCCTCTTGAATGGATGAGTGTTTGATTTCCTTTTTCATTTCTTCTTCTGATTTCTTTAGTATTTCTATTTCCTTTTGGAGCTTGTCAATCTCTTCCTGTAGCTCTTTGCTTCCCTAGTTTGTTTCCTTTTCTCTTTCAACATGGGATCTTTTCAGTTTCCACTTTGTTCTGGATTTTGTCATTTTCTCTCTCTAGGTACTTCTTGAGGTTTTCATTCTCTTTTCTTAATTCTTTGATTTGTTCTTTATAATCTTGTACTTCTTTAAGTATGTTCACAATTGTGCTTCTAATTTCTGTTTCCTGGTCCATCCCCAGGGGGATCCCACTCTGGGAATCTTCCACAGGGTTGGTAGATCTTGGAATGGGATTATGCTACACCTTTCCCATGTTGTCTGTTCTTTGTGTCCCTGGCATATGGGCTTCTCCTTGCCTGTATTCCAATGTGAACCCCAAATGCCTATTCACTGTGTTGAAGGCTTGCTTTGTTTGCCTCCTTCAAATGCCTTCGTTGTTTGTTTGATTGATTTGTTTTTCTCCTTACTCTTTGCTTATGGAGTATTGACTTCTCTAAGCACTAGGCTTTCTATTGCAAGTCAAACTCCCTCTTCCCTTTCTATTCTGAAGGTTCTCCAAAGAATCCACTTGGACACTGCTTCCTTCAGTAATCCCAGTTGTCGGGGGTTGGGGGTGGGGGTACTCTTTAGCCCATGACCCGGTACCTGTGCTTCAGGTAGTCTTGGTAGATCCCCGATCTCAAGGCTCATACAAACCCACCTATATATATGGTTTCTTTCATGTAATAGTTATCATTATGAGAGCTATGTAGGAACTTTGGGTGAATGGCCACATTTATCTGCACACACACCAACAGGAATTCATCCCTCCACCAGGAAGCCTCTGAAGAGTTGTTTTACAGCTTTTAATATAAGAATATGTAAATTATTTATATTTTCCTACAACGGAAACATTGGACTTCCGTTGTAGGATAATTTAGATTTTCTTTCAAAAGGACTGTTCCTGGACATTAGATGCCTCTGCTGAGATGATGCTACTGAACAAGAGGAGGCGATATGGACAGAGTGACCACTCCCAACTAGCCAGGCATGGAAGTGGAGGGAATAAGGGCTCAAAAAGCTAGAATATGGGTATCTATTTCTCGGGGATCCCACTGGCTCCATGCTGTGGGACTGCTGGGAGTCATGGTCTGGGGTAAACATGAGAGGAGCACCCAAGAAGTCGTGTAAGTGAAATTTTCCCCATTTGGTTTGCAGAAACAAAACCATTAAATTTACTGGTAATCTCCGAAATAAAGATTCCTGAGACTCTGTTCCAGGGTCATTCTTTCTGTGTCCCAAAGCAGGGCCATAGAGGAGGAGCTACTCCCCTGGGGAAGAACTTTGCTGCAACATCAATGGACTGATGTTTCTTATAATTAGCTTATAAGAAATATATATATGCAAGCAATTTCTGTAACATTAACTGCTTTTATTGCTAAACTTACAGTGTTGGCTGTACAAATGTAATTTGAAGAATATGAAGTGCCTGGATAATTTCCATAATATTGCCTTTCTGCATTATGCAATGGAAAATTTGCCCCAAGATGTCCTGGAGTATTGGCAGTTATCCTAACTTATGGATCAATAACTTCCAGCAATGCATGCCCACACTCACTGACAGATTTGGACAGATTGGCTTCAGTTTATTAAGAGGAGAAATCATAGGCTAAGAATTATTTAAATGGAAGTCTGAAACCATTGATACAAACACCTTATTTTCTTTCACTCTTTTCACCTGGGACCAAGAGCAATGACTATTTCCACATTGGGTAGGGATTAGTAAACATGGGTTTACTTTGCTCCATTAGTTCTCAAATTAGCAGATCAGTAATGCACATGGAAAGTTACTCACCCCAGGAGTCTTGAGTCATACATCCTGTAATTGTCCTGCCAGTCTTCCAGGCCCTGCTGCTTCTACTATCTTGAACAACACAGGTAGAGGATCACCGTGTAGCTGAATTTGGCATTTCTGAGTGGCCGGTTGGAAAACATAATGATTAATAAGAACAAGTGCTTCCCCAATCTCAGACCCATGTTAAACAGTAAATCAATGTATACTTTTAACTTGATACTTGAAATTGAGTATCTAGGTCCAAGATAACTCATTCTGTTGTTTCATGAGGAATAAACAAAATTATTCTTAGAATCTATTCAAGAAATACACAGAACTTACATCCTGACAGTTAAGAACAAAGGACCATAATATAGTGTGAGAGATAATGCAATATTTCATGTAGTTGAGAGGAAAGTTTCCAGTGACTAACAGCCGTTCACAGACTTGGTGGTCCCCCATCCCCAGTTCATTATAGTTTAAAATTTTGTAATACTTCTGCTATTCATTTAATATTGTTAAGGCACTTTTTCCATTCTGAGGTAATGTATTTTTCCTGTTTCTTTTTACCCCCACTACATGTTTATGCTTTCCCTTGTTCTTGATTATACCTTAGTTTGTATTCTTATGTTCCACATTTTATTCTGCACCCCTCTGTACACTCATCATACTTTGTGAACTTTGTCACATTGAGGATTTATTGGGCTTTTCTTTTTATATTTGTTAAACTTCATGAATCTTTTGCTCTTTTCTATTGCCTTCCTTAACAGATTTTTCTATTGTCTTACTTCCTCATCACTTCAGATTTTCCTATTCTCCAGTTCTCTTTCAATGTCTATATATGACAGATTTACTCTCTTCACATTCACCCTATATAGAATTTTGCCAGAGCCCCTTTTCAATTCCTGACCTCCATGAGCCACTGGAGAGACAGTGGGGTTTGGGAAACTTGCTTGGGCAGAGTTGTGGGAAATTTTAGTTAAGATGGCTAGCATTGTAAACCAATGGCCATGCCCACGGAGTGTGATGTAGTGATGCAAATGTTTAGGATTTGGCCCTGGGAGATGAATCATGCTGGCTATATAAGCCTGCCATTTTTTGAATAAAGCTCTCAGCATTTGCACACATTAACATGTGTCTGTGTGCTGGGCTTTCCTGCACATGTTTTCTACCTGGTTCTCCCTGGGAATAAATGGGACACCCCACATGAAAGGCTGAGGTCAGGCTGTTGAGCCTCCATTTACCATATACAATTTTTTCAGGCATGCATAATGCAAGCTTTCTTTCAAGCAAAGTTTTCTTTATTAAAGGGTGATAGAGTGACCCGAATGTAGAGATAGAGAGGTAGATAGCTAGCTAGATTCTATTTTTTTTTGTACAAGCTCAATATATATATATATATATATATATATATATATATACAAATTATTTTATTTCAAAGCACCATGTAGGGATTTACAAATTGTGCTCATATCAAAGAAGTGATGGATGAATATGCTTTTAGGAGAAATACAACTTTGGAGGAAGGCTCTAATTTACTTAAGACCAATTTGTCAAAGAAAAGGAATAAAAGCACAGTCTAACACTAACATGTGACAAATGGAGGCTCTCCCAGGATGTTCAATCCACAGATCAAAAGAATTCTAGGGCTATCATCCCAGCATTCCAGGAGACAGGGGTCTGAATGGGCTCTGTTTTAGATACTCAGTCCCTGTTTGGGTGGGGCTGCAAGCCCAAACTCCTTTTATCATGAATTATCCATTCTAGCCTATCACCAAATTTGGCTTCACAGTATGTTCTACTTGATTTATTCTCTTCACAGACTAAATAATGCTGTACTCTCATCATGTGGTAATTCACAATATAGTATTATTTAGTGAAAACACACAAACATAGATTAGTAAAATGTTGACAGTTAATGAGTAACACAGAAAGTAAGTTTTTTTTACAATTTAATTAATTTAATGTTTTCATTAAAATAATAGCTAAAGAACTCCAATGCATGGGTCCACATTCAGAATTGCATAGACAGTGGAAATTGGATTCCATATGTCATTTTACTAAAAGGGAGCAGAAGCTGGGGACATGGCATGGCAGTTGAGAGCACAGGTTGCTCTGACAGATGAGAAGAATTCCATTATTGGTACTCACATGGAGGCTAACCTTATCAATAACTCAAGTTCCATGGGAGTTTGACACATGGATGCTTATATACAATCAGGCAATACATACATACACAAAGAATACAAAAGACAAATAGCATTAAAAAAAAATATATATATATATATAGAGAGAGAGAGAGTGAGAGATACTTAAATTATAATTTTGAATAACAGGAACCATGGTATAGAACCAAAATTAAAGAGATAACATTTTGGATTGAAAAAATTATATATTTTTTTGTCAACAGGTTTAGTTTATATCAGACTTTTCTTATAAGTCAACTTTCTTTCAGTTAAATTAATCTTAAAATCATAAGCTTATACTGCCTATATATATATATATATATATAATTTTATATAAGATAGATTTTAATAACCTAGATTTAGTAATTACCTTTTTTTTTTTGGTCTTATCGAGACAGGGTCTCCCTGTAGCCCCAGCTGTCCTGGAACTCACTCTGTAGACCAGGCTGGCCTTGAACTCATGAAAATAAGGAGCTTAGTGATAAAATTCACCAGCTCCAGATTGGAAACAACATTTTAAAAGTTTCCAAGTGTGCTCTGGAAGAGGATCTTCTCTCCAGCAGCCAAAGAGCTAAAGCAGCAGAAAATCAAGCTGGAGCCCTGATTATACATTTGGCTGATTTACAACACAAATTTAATTCCCAGCCAGGAAGAGTGTCAGCAGTCAAAGTGAGAGCACTGGTGGGGAAAGGGTGAAACACTGAAACTTGGGATGGAGATGTGTGGGAGAACCAGGAAGATGAGGACTTTGAACCCTCGGATTCTGAGGGATTTTCTTTATATGAGGAATTAATCTCCCCACCTTCAGCAGAGAATCCACACCTTGCAGATCCCCCTCCTCACCCTTGCCTGAGGAAACTAATCTCCCCTTCCCAGTGGGAGCTAATGTCCCTCAGGGCCCAGAAATTGTTGCCTCTAGACCTATAACCAGAGTCAAGGCTAAGCAAGCCCCTCAAGGTGAGATAGAAAGTGTGGTCCATGAGGAGGTGTGCTACACCACTAAAGAAATTAATGAGTTTGCCGATTCATTCTGGCAGAAGCCTAAGGAATATGTGTGGGAATGGATTTTAAGGGTGTGGGATAATGGTGGAAGGAATATAAAATTGGATCA
>VZQC01008108.1:1075400-1085491 GCA_009823505.1 Rhizomys pruinosus
TGGAGGATTAGCTGGGTGTGGTCTTCATGAAGGTATGATTCTTTTGTTTACTTTAAATCTCCACGGCCTTCCTTAATCCTAGTCTCCTTAGAAGGGAGCCTCTCCTTCACATGCCTTGCCCACACCTTTAATCTTCGTAGTGCAGTTATCAGATCCAAACTGTACATTTGCATTTCTTTCTGCCCCTACTGCTCTTCTTCACTGTAGATTGTACAATATTCACCATTAAAAGCCCACCCACCATTTCTACATAGGCTGTCTTGAAATATCCTCCACCAAAGCATCAGTCCATTGCTTTTCAATTAACATCAGGCAAGCATTTTGGCTGCGGGCAAACTGCTGCCAGACTCTTTAAAAATATTCCAGTTGCTGCCTAAAGTCTTTATCCTCCTCTGGAATACATTCTTTGCAGCAATGCTTTCTTCCAGGCCTCCACAAGAATGGCCCTTAAGCTCTGCTTAAGTAGTCAACAGCTTTCTAGCCCAAAGTTCCAAAGTCTTCCACATTCTCCAAACACCACATGGTCAGGTTCTTCACAGCCAATAGTCCACTCTCTGGTACCAATTACTGTATTAGTCATTTTCTGTTGCTGTGTAAAACACCTGACCAAAGGAAATTATAAAGGAAGAAGTTTATTTGGCTTATGATTGATGGTTCCAGGAATTAGAGTGCATTGTGGAGGGAGGCATGGCGGCTGGAGCTGAGCAGTAGCCGAAGGGCACATCTCGCAAAGAGCACAGGAGCAGAGAGAGAGTACCTAGACCACGAGGCTTGTAAAACTCACTAAGCCTGCCCCCAATAAGTACTTCCTCTAGCATGGCACACCTCAAGACCTCCAAAAACAGTGCCACCAAATGGAGACAAATGTCTGATACTTAAGCCTATGGGGGACACTCATTCAAACCACCACAGGCTCCAAACGGGGGAGTGCTTTTGCCAGGAGATACAGCAAACGTTCCTATTGAACTGGAAGATAAGACTTCCCCCTGGCCACTTGGGCTTCTACTGCCCTTAAGCCAAACAGCTAAGGATGGAAAACATAGTTAGAGAGTGATTGATCCAGACTCCCAGGGGGAAATTGGACTTTTTCTCCACAATGGGGCAAGGAAGATTATATCTGGAAGGCAGGAGATGCTGTAGGGTGCCTTCTGGTGCTACCATTCCTATGATTAAGTCAATGGAAAACTCCAACAACCCAAACCGACAGGACAATAAATGTCCCAGACCCTTCAGGATGAAGGTATGGGTCACTCCTCCAGGAAAACAGCAAGACCTGCAGAGGTGCTTGCTGATGGTGGAGAAAATACAGAATGGGTAGTAGAAGAAGATAGTCATAAATATCCGCTGAGGCCACAGAACCAGTTGAGAAACATGGATTATAATAGATACTAACCTTTGTCTATTTGGTTAGAAATGTGCTTGTTATATATATATATATATATATATATATTCTATATATATATATATTAAGCAGATATTGTTCCCTTTTGAATGTGCAGCTGAGATAAGTGTTAAGTGTTGTCATATTTAGGTTATTAGATACTGAAGGATTAAGGTTCTTCAAGGACATTACCACCTACACTAAGATATAATGCACATTATATTGCACATTAGACACTTATAACTTATAAATGGAATTACGACCTTGCCATTGTTCACAATTGACATTTAAGCATAACATAAAGAGAGGCTATTTACTGGGTGTCAAGTTGAAAAGGTGTGGACTTGTGATGGTTAATCCTGGGTGTCAACTTGACTGGACTAAGGAACAAATAAGAGAAAAAGGATCTTCGGATTGGACTACCTCAAGCCAGATGGCCCACCCTAAATGTGGGTGTTACCTTCTGCCAGCAGGCAGTATAAAAGGCCATGGCAGAGGGAGCTGGTCTCTTTTATCCTGCGGATTGCCTCTCTCTCACTGGTGAGTTTGTCTTGCTGCTGTGATCCATCCTTCAGATCCCAGCATGTACGGAGATCAGCAGATCTCCTGGAATCCATCGAGCCTTCAGCACCAGATTGTAACTACTGAGATATCCAGCCTTGCAGACTGAGCAGTTCCTTGGATCCTCAGCCTGTCCAGTGCAGCGCGGCTACTGTTGGACTACTTGAGCTTTGTCATGTGAGCAAATCAATAAATTGTATATAGCTATATATTCGTCCTGTTGCTTCTGTTTCTTTAGAGAACCCTGACTAATACAAGGAGGAAGAACATTGGGAAGGCTACCCTTAATGAGCTCAGCTCCATTATAAAATAATCCCATCTTGCCCCAGGATACAAATCCTATGGGATTCACATATCACACAGATTAAATGTGTACAGCAAAACTTTTTCACTTTTAGAAAAGCACCCAATTAAGTTAGACTTGATCTAATAGGAGAAATTACCTTTAGATGTGTAAGCACCAAATAGGAAACCAAAGCAAAGGAATGCATGTTCTCAACCCAAGGAAGGGAGCCCAAGCCACTCACCATCCATTGCAACTATGGAATCAAAGGAATGTCCTCTGGATATCTTCATCCCTGGATATAAGCTATTGCTAGAAAAGAAACATCTGAATGCAGCAGAAAGTGAAGCTATGTCTATTGCACATATTCTTTTGCTGTGGCTCTTGGAGAAAAGCCTTGCCTGAGCATCCAGCTGTGATGGGGATCTATAAATCGAAGAAAGGATTTCACTGTCCTTGTGAGAATGAGTGTCCCTGTTCAGGGGTTCCAGTAGCTGGAGTCCCAATATGTGTGAGCGTTCCTGCTTCTGGGAAGCTGATATTGATGTCACAGAGTAAAGACTCCAAGTCTTGTGTCTGTGTACAGTAAGTCATTTAATCTCCAGTGTTGCAAGCTTACAAAGACAAAGAACCCGTGGCTATGAGTGAAACTACATTCTAGTCTAAGTGCAAGGTTCCAAGGTACAGTCTGATAAACGAGATGTGTGGCTTCTCTTTGTGAAAGCTGAGGGTTGTTAATAAAGATGTTTACCTCAGAAAAAGGAACTCCATATACTTTTAACCAGGCCAGCCTCCTATTGCTAGCTATGAGGATTTCCATATGACAGGGTATAGAGACACTGTGTTCAGCATCTTCCCCATCAGCACAGTCTGATTTTTAGTTTCAGGTTTGACTTGACTTAGTACATGTCATCCCGATCTCCAAAATATCTCTATCTCTATCTCTATCTTTCTGTATGCGTGTGTGTTCATGACATCTATGATATTGACAAAAGAGCTTCTTGATTTCTTAGTCTTCATTGAGAAGTTAGATATTATTCTGATGGGTGTGCCTTTTATATGACTTGATATTTACAATTTTCAGTATCTTTTGTTTTCTCCGTACATTTATTCTTTGGACAGTTTTATAAGGTGGGGAGTTTCTTTCCTGCTCCCGTATTCCTGGTGTTGTGTATGTTCTCGTACCTTGATTGGTATCATTTTCCCTAGATTTGGGAAATTTTCTTCTATGATTTTATGGCAAAATATATTCTGTGCCTTTGCCCTGGATTTCTTCTTCTTCTATGCCTATGAGTTATAGGTTTGGGGTTTTTATTGTGTCTCAGAGGTCTTACATATTCCATTCCTGATTTAGTTTAGATTTTTCATTTTCTTTGTTTCAGTGATCCAGTTTCTCAAATTTGTCAAGATTTGATACTTTCTGTTCCATTTTGTCCACTTCCTTTGGCTTCTTTCTAGCTGTTTTGTAGCATTCCTGACTTTTTCATTGCATTTTTGAATTTGTCTTTTCTCAGAGATACTTCTCTTCATTGAATTCTAATATCACTTTTAGAATCGTATTACATATTTCATTTAATTGTGTTTTCCTGGTCTTCAGTCAGGAAATAAAAGAAAAATTATTCAGTCAGAAAATGAAAATCATTAATGAGAATTGCTGGTTAAATATCATACCAATCGTGGCTGGAGAGATGGATCAGCAGTTAAGAGTTTTAGTTGCACTTGAAGAGGACTGAGTTTCAAGTCTCAGGTCCCACATGGCAGCTAACATCCGTTTGTGACTCCAGTTCCAGTGCTCTGATGCCCTCTTCTGATCTGAACATGGATTGCTTGGCATTGGTGCTAGCAGTCAATCCACTCATACACATAAAAAATAAAATAATTATTCAATCATGCCAATTATCTTAAACCTTGGTTATTATTGCCTGTTGGGTGTTTAGGGTCATGCTGTTGGCCAAAAGGTCAATTTTTATTTTCTGTTAAGGCCAGTTGAGCTTTGCTCCTCAGAACTCACATGGTTGGAGGAGAGCCTCTGGCTCCTTTCACCTTTGGTTACCAGTTTGATGAAAATCTGTCAAGGCTTTTCTAACTGTGCTTTCCTTTGGGATTCTTATTATGGCCTTTTGTCCCAGAACTATATAAGCTGCTTCTTGCATAGAACAAACAAATTACACCCTCTGACATAGTCCCTGGGATGTTAGTGGAGAAATCCTGAACCATACCCTTTCCACCCTGTTCAACCATGTGTCAGCAGCTCCACACACCTCACTGAATATTCACTTCATTCCTTACCCACACCATTCCCTACTCACACAAATGTGTCTGTCTCATTTCTTGAAATCTCCTGAGCCAATTTGTGTTGCCCATATACTTTTAGATGTGAGGCCCTTTGGTGGAGTGGAGTTGACACGTAAATGTCCATATACTTCAAAATGCTGATTCTTCTCTCTTAGCATCTTTCATATGCCAATAGCTCTTCAGCTAGTCGTGAAACTTTGTTTTCCATAATCCTCTCCATGCTGAAATTTTGTTTGGCTGCAACTGCCACAAACACTATCTGCTCATATGTGTAACTGCTCTGTTGTTTCTCAAAATAATTGTTTCCTTATACTCATCCACTGACTCTGGTTCTTAAAGTTTTTGAAGCCTGTCCTCAGTGATGATCCTTGAGCCTTGGGAATAGTGGAGTATAATAAAGATATCATGTTTAGGGCTGAATATTTCATAGATTTTACTCGCTGCAACTTGACTTGTTGTGGGTCTCTATGTTAACTGCCTTTTAATGAAAAAGAAGCTACTTTGATGTCGGGCATGGTGATTCACAGAGATATCCAAGCACTAAGGAGGAAGAGGCAGGGGAATCTGTGTGCTATCATGGCCAGCATGGTCTATGTAATGAGTTTTGGGAGGAATGTATATCTAAAACAAACAAACAAGCAACAAAGAATCTCTGATGAATGTTGGGGGATGCACTAATCTGTGTTTATAAAGATAAGTTATTTGGAGTCAGTTTAATATACAATCATTTAGCAGAATAATAGAAGAAGCTTCAACTCTAGGGCCTATGACCATTCTTTCCACAGGTTCTGACCCCATTAATTGTGTCATGAATGTGTAGCCCCTCACAGAGTGGGCTTTTTCCAAGCAGGACATGTAGGTTACCTCCATGACAATGTTACTATTGTACCAGGGGCCATATCTTGCCAGGATTGTTGCTATTGGAACTCCCAGTGTTCATAAGATAAGACTAATGATTAATTTTTTCCAATGAAGCACCCATAGTGTCTTTCAGCAGTGTCAAATCTACCCAATAATCATGAGCTTTCACTTCAATACCACTGTGATCTATCCATTTTCTATGACTCAAATATGTGGGGTCTTCAGTAATAGGATCTAACTATCAATACTAGAGACTACCCAAGACTAATAGCAATATAATATAATGTTTAGATATATCTATGGGGCCTCACTGGCCAACAGGTCCAACAGGTGTAAGCCATTCCTGACACTTGCCATTTCATTTGTTAGCCTTTGATTTCCCAGAGGAGCATTTTCACTCCTTTAACATAGACCTATACTTATATTTAGAACACTTCCACAATAGTAGATTTCCACAGGAATTTTCTAAAGAGATCTTTAGGTTTACTTCTCTTTTGCCATATTCCCTCTTCTATCCTGATGTTCCATCTGACATGCATTTAAACTTTTCTATTGCATTCTTCCTCCTTGCCCCTTTGTACCTTTGCAGTCGGTCTTCCTTTCTTGGAAGCGTCTACCACATGACCTCTTAGTAATTTCATTATCTTTATTGACATTCCAATACCTAAACCTGCACAGCGAAGTTCCATAAATTAGTGAATACCTGCAGTATTTCTCTTTTTAGGTCCACATTATGACAGAATGGTTGCTTCCATTTTTATCTTTATATCTGCCAATTTCATAATTGTGTTTTTCTTACCAGCTCAATAAAGTTCCATTCTGTAAATTTATTACACTCTTATTTTCCACTCATCAGTTAATGGGGATAGAACCTGTTGCCATTTTCTGGCTATTGTTTTTTTTTTTATTAATTTTATTTATTTCTGTATGTGTATGAATGTACTTTCTGCATGCAAGTTTGTGCACCCATGTCGTGCAATGCTGCGGAGGTCAGAAGAGGGTGTCGGATTCCCCTGGAACTGGAGTTCTCCTGGAATTGGAGTTTCAGACGGTTCTCAGCCGCCATGTGGGTGCTGGGGATCGAACCCGGGTCCTCTGCAAGAGCGGTCATGCTCTTAACCGCTAGGCCATCTCTCGAGCCCCCTGGCTATTGTTAATACAGAAGCAACCTAAGCAGTGCACAGGGTGAGCAGGTAGGAGGATAGAGAGTCCTATGGGCACACAGGCAAGAGCAGTGCAGGTGGACCATGTGATGTATCTATATGCAGCATTTAAAGGAACCATGACACTGATTTCCATGTGAGCCTCACCAGTTCTCCCTCCTGCCCATAATGAACTTGCCCCACATTCCTCTCAAGTCCACAACAGTTTTTCTCATTTTTTTGTTCATATTCTTCATTATGATTAACCTAAGATCAAATACCAATGTAGCATTAATATGCTTTACCCTAATGGATAAAATATTGAACATTTAAAATTTTCTGAGTTGGTTGTATTTCATCTTTTAAGAATATCCTGTTTAATTCCTTGATCCATTTTAAATTGTCTTGTCTGTTTTCTTGTGTTTAGTTTATATTTTGAGCTTTTTGCATATTGTAAACACTATCCCTCTGTCATATATACAGCTGGTAATCATTTTCTTTTCATTCTCTAGGTTGCTTTTTCGTTGAAATCATGGAGTTCTCAACTGTACAGAAAGTTTATATCTTCTTGCTGTCTCTTTTATCAATTTTTGGTCTTACAACCTCTGTGCTATATAAGTCTAGGTCAGAAAGTCCTTTTCTATACTTAAAAGTTTAGCCCCTATTTTGCTTCCATCAGATTCAGGGCATCACATCTTATGTCAAGATCTTTAACTCACTCAGAGTTGAGTTTTGTGCAGGATCAGAGATAGGGATCTGTTTTCTTTCTACATGTAGCTGTCTTTTTAGATCTTCATCATTTATTGTAGATGTTTCCTTTTCTCCAATATGTATTGCTGGCATATTTGTAAGCACTCCAGGTACCTCTCACTTCTATTCAGCTGATCAGTTGCCTGCTTTTTGCCAGTACCATGCTGTTTTTATTTTTATAGCTCTGCAATGTAACTTGAAATCTGGGATGGGGATGGGGATACTTGCAACAAGTATTTTCTCAGTGTTGATTAAGATTGCTCTATCTATCATGGGTGTTTTGGGTTTCCACATGAAATTTAAGATTATTGTTCAATTGATGTTAAGAAGTGCATTGAATTTTGTTAGGGATTTTATTGAATTTGTGTTGGGGTGCCTAAGCTTGGGGGCATATGGCCTAACATTTCAGCCAGAATTCTCCAAAATCACAAGCAAAGTCACAAGATCTCTGCATACAATCCAGAAGTTGGGATGACATGTGAAGGTAAGTAGGTCTAGGACTGGCCACTGAGCAGTGATATCATGCAATGTGGGAGCTGTATCTGTCCCAAACCTATATAAGCTGCCAGTTGTATGGAATAAACTGGACCTGTACCCTGTGATGTGTGTCCTGGAGATGTGTTGTTAGCCTGTTCCACCTTGGAACTGACATCTTTTCACAACTGGCATCGTCCCACAGGTACCCTTTCTTCTTCTTTATAACTATTCTTTTCCAATGCATTTGACAAAGGTATGTTAACATCCCCCCAAGTACACAAGAGCCTCTGATATGACAGCATTGGCACAGGCCCTTGCGCTTGCCTCTGCCCTGCACCTCCTGGGAAATGGTCTCAAACGTTTGGAGTGTGGCCAAATAGGTCACCTGCAAGAGGACTGCTCTTTTGCAGCTGCAGCTCCACCCAGGCCCCCCCAAAGCGCCTCCATGTCTTATCTAAAGAGGCAGAGGAGGTTCCACTGGGCCTGAGATTGCTGCTCTAAATACACTAACAACAACACTCCAATCAATGAGGTTTAAAATTCACCTGGGACAACTCCAAGCCAGAACATAAATTCTACAGCTCTCAGGTCATCAGGCTGTTTCACACCCAGGTTTAAAATTTCTCTTTCCTGCTACAGTCATGTCCTGCCCTGGCTTCCTTACACCTTTCTAATTAAGGCTGCCTACACCCCTCACTCACCTGGGCCCCAGCCCTGCTTGCTTCCAAAGGCCATGCTCTTCTCCATTCACCTAGGCTATCCCCTTGTTTGCCTAGGCCCATCCCCTGATTGCCTTGGCCCCACCCCAGCTTCTGAGAGAAAAGAAAAAAACATTGAGGTTTGCAGTTTAAATCTCAGACCTGTTGCACAGTAAAAACAATGCAGTCCTTCACTCTTCTTTCCTATTTACTGACTATCTGAGGTCAATTTATCATGTTACAAGTATATAATCATGAGATCTAACTTTCTTGCAATTTGTTTTAATTTTCATCTTAGTTTCTTAAAAGTTTAATGTTTCATCATTGTTTTGACCTGTTTTTTGCCTGGATTTTGAATGGCACTATTTTGGAGTTTAACTTTGTTTACATCACAATTACTTGTTCTTAAGGAATTACATCTTTTATATGGTCTATTTACTAATTTCTAAAAGAAACAATTTCAAAATCTTACATTGTTTAACAAGATGTTTGTATCAAGTCCCAGTTTTCTCTATCCTTTAAAATTTCATTCATGTATTTAAAAAAATTCCTTATAATGTCATATTTTTGTATGTTCCAGGTGTTAACATATATATATATATAGAGAGAGAGAGAGAGAGATAGATATCATATAATTATATTTTCTTATTTTCTTTATTCACATAAGCTATTCCTTAATTTTTATGCACAAAATCTATTGGTTTAAAATTTCACCTTGTCATGTCTAATCAAAATATAAATATTGTTCTTTGTCAACCAGCGTACTCTAAACATCTATAAGTAAATATATATGCATGCTTTTAAGTACAAGTCCTAGGCAACAAAATTTCTTCTGATCTTTTAATCTCACCAGCCCTTAAAAAGTTTGCTTAACATAAACCCCAATGCATTCCTAATGCCCAGGGATTAAAAATTTAAAAACCATTGAAATTTTTTAGCCAACAGAATGTGATAGTCCACAAACAATCCCAGCCATTGAAAAACAGAAACTGGCTAGCCTCTGTGAACCATGGCTGATTAATAACCAAAACCCCAGAAATATTAGACTGACTTAAATGGAAATTTGGGGAACTTGGGAACTCCTAGGGATCGTTGGATGCCTATGCCAGGGGTGGGAGAAGGCAACTTGAAGCTGCTTTGGGGAACTGATCTGTGTATCTCCTTGGGTATTAAACAATAATGAAATTTCCTCCTCGCAGGCCATCTCACAATCTGTTCCCTTTAACACTGTGCATATGGGTGTGGATGTGTGCTGATTTAATCCCTTATGACTTTTTAGATTCCTGTGTAATAAAGTGTCAACTACAAACAACTGCAAATAAATCTAACTCATAAAACTATTTCATACTTTTGGTATTGTCAATTTTTAATTGGGATTGTATAAATTATTGGTAAATGGCCACATTCTGTTTGAGGTCACTGAGAATCTGACTCTGGAGATGGGATTGGCCCTCCCACTTCAGACTCAAGCCTGTTGCAAGGCCCTGTGACAAAATAAAAATAAAAACAGCCAAACAGCCCAAGAGTAAATTCACTGAAAGTTGAGAACAGCTAAGAGATAAACTAATTTCAATTAAAGTTATTGTCATTTATCACATGTTGTATAATGTCTATATTAAATATATATATATTTTATATATATA